>JAENPR010001586.1:0-135148 GCA_018135685.1 Themeda triandra | reverse complement strand
TTTAATTAAAAATGGATTAAAAATAATAAAAAATCCTCCGTCTGGAGCGTCACCGGAACGCCGCGCTGCTGCGTCCTCTCCCGCCGCGGCGAAGCGAGAGAAACGCGCGGCGCAGGGTGGTCGTTTCCTTTGCAGGTAGGAGGTCGGCGTGGCGGCCCCATCCTCACCAAGCGCATCTCCAGATCGGAGCGCGCGCAGGCAAACACTCGCAGCCGCGGGCGAGCCCTCGAGGCGGTCGGTGACCTTCCGCGGCAGGCCAGCAGTGCGGGCGAGCGTTCGTGGCTGCTGGTGAGCTATCGCTCTCGCGGTGGCATGGGCGAGCGCTATGGCGGCCGGACGACCGGCGAGCACTCAAGGCAGCCGGCGACCTTCCGCAGTAGGCCGGCAGCGCCGTCGAGCGCGTTATGACGGCGCGGGCGAGCACTCGCGGCTGCCGGCGAGCTATCGCGGTGGCACGGGCGTGCGTTGTGGCGCCCGGCGACCTTGCAGCAGGCCGGTAGTGCGGGCGAGCGCGCGTTACGGCGGCGCGGGCGAGCACTCAGGTGGCCGGCGACTTTGCAGCAGGCCGGTAGCGCGGGCGAGCACTCGCGGCTGCCGGCGAGTTATCGCGTTGGCGCGGGCGAGCACTGTCGCGGCCGGCGAGCGCGCGGCCAGCGGAGCGAGCGCACGCGGCGGCCGGTGAGCGCGCGGCAAGCGGAGCGCCGTGCTGATGGTGGGCCGAAGCCCAGCAAGCCGAGTCTAGAGTTGATTTGCTTTGCTCACGGTTGGATACGAATCTGATTCCGCCCGGTTTAGAGGATCTGATTCCGACGCGGGGCCCCCGGAGCAAGAACTGGGAAAAAAGAGCGCCCACTAACCGAGCACTAGCAGAGGCAGCAGCAGGGGCAAGGAGGAGTAGGCGGAAACGAAGCAACGGAAGCGTAAGCGTTAGGAGACGAGGCGCCCAGGAAGGGAGGGAGGGAAGCGAAGGCCCCGCCCCGATCACACCAAACGCTTCGTGCTGCTGCCGCCCCGTCTCTTCTCGTCGTGATCTCAGGGCAGCGGATCGATCTCACGGCGGCGGCGGAGGCGGAGGCGACCTTCTGAGGCGCGCTTACCACCATCCGCGGCGATCCAGATCCAGGTACCCCTTCGTGGATCGCTCCTGCGCCTCTCTTCTCCACTCCGTCGGCGTCCTCGTCCCCTGAGACGTCGTCACCGGCGTGGATTGACGATACGATCTGATCCGATCGCTCGTTTTCTCCGCAGAATCTCTCCCCCTTTGTCTGTTTTGAGCTCTGAAAAGTCGAATATGCGCTGTTTTCCCATTTCCCCCATCCATCCAGTTGGCTGCTTCCGCGTGGTGGAGTTCGTACCGAAACAGGTGGTTTGGTACTTTTTGGTCTAATTTTCTGGTTTTATTATCTGGGTGTTCAACTGAGCCCCATATGGCCCTCGTTTAATCCGCCCGCCGCTCTGGAATGAAATGCACTGCGAATTTGACGCGAGCACGAACTCTGTGAATTCTGACATGTATTTTTGAACCATTTTGTTTCAGTGCTCTGGCTGCCGTGTGCACTGAATCAGTGATCGGGCGGAGTAATACAAAGCGGGAGGAGCTGATCATTTGAGCTGTTTTTGTGGAGAATGTCAGGTATGGCCAGGCGCTCGTTGTCATAGCTATATGTATGCAGTTTTAATGAGTTGGTCATGCAATGCAGCTAACGTTCTGCGGTTTGCCATGCTCTGTTGCAGAGGGTAATGTGGATAGCATCGAGATATCTGTCAGTATTGAAGAGAGGAGGAATAGGGCAGATGCCGAGATCTTGGAGGACGAGCCGAGGCACACCAGGATGCGGTCGCTGAGGAAGAAAGCCCTGCATGCTTCGACAAGGCTGACGCACTCGCTGAAGAAGAGGGGGAAGAGAAAAGTGGACTGCAGAGTGCCAAGGATAGCTATAGAGGATGTCAGGGATGCTGAAGAGGAGCAGGCGGTGAGCTCGTTTCGGGAGGTTTTGTTTGCTAGGGGCTTGTTACCAGAAGAGCATGATGATTATCATACGATGCTTAGGTTGAGCCCTGAGGAAATATGCTCATATTGTTATTTTCAGCTATACAATGTCAGTTGGTGATTTTCAGTTCTGTGCTGTAGATTTTTGAAGGCGAGGAAGTTCGATTTTGAAAAGGCAGCACAGATGTGGGCGGACATGCTGCAGTGGAGAAAGGAGTTCGGTACAGACACAATTTTTGAAGTAGGATGTTGTCTATTCTAAAATGTTGATCTCAAAATTATATGAAACTCTACTGATATATAGATGTATTTAGCTACATGCACTGTATGACTTCTAAGATTGCTCATCATATTCTTCTGCAAAAATATGTCATGCATACTAACAGTAGCTAACTTGACTCATTGAAGGATTTTGAATTTCATGAGCTAGAGGAGGTCCTGCAATATTATCCTCATGGTTACCATGGGGTCGACAAGGAAGGAAGGCCTGTCTACATTGAGTTGCTTGGGAAACTTGAACCCAACAAGCTTGTACAAATTACGACAGTTGACCGCTATATTAAGTATCATGTACAAGAGTTTGAGAGAGCTTTCCGGGAGAAATTCCCTGCATGCTCAATTTCTGCCAAAAGGCATATAGATACTATAACTACGATATTGGATGTCCACGGTGTGGTATGTTTATTGTCTAAATTGTTTTGTTAACTCCATTACTTATCTTGATTCTCGAAACTCGAAAGAGATAAACACTGCTTTCCTTTGCCACATCATCCCTATAAATTCATTTGCAAGAATCTTATTTTTAACATCTTTGTTATTCTTGCCAGATGTACCTTATAGTTCAAATATCAGGATTAGAGCAATACTTTTTCCATCAATTACAGTTCTGACAAGATAGTTTGCTAATAAACATGCAAACTTTGGTTAAATTTGCAATTATCAGAAGTATCCAAAACACAAATTGACCCTTTTAGAGAAAAAGGACCAACTCCTGTTGTTTTTCCAATCTCTGTATGCTACTTCAACTAGATATCTAAATCAAACCTACTCCTTTTAGAAAAACTTATCCAGTGGATTTTATTCTGATACTTTGTCTACATTTTCCAAATGCTTGGATATAAACCCATTGATCCAAAAAAGAACCATCGATAGAGCTGCAGAGGTTTAAGGTTCTCTGAAGTACTGATGCAGGCATAATTGCATTTTATCTTTGTTACTTCATTTGTTTTCTGTAAGCACGATGTAGTTTGAAAAAGCTCAGATATGAGATATCTAACATGACTGGTTCCT
This sequence comes from Themeda triandra, assembly GCA_018135685.1. NCBI lineage: Eukaryota > Viridiplantae > Streptophyta > Magnoliopsida > Poales > Poaceae > Themeda > Themeda triandra. The sequence goes on along the minus strand of JAENPR010001586.1, from coordinate 131,868 downwards.
TTTTTATGTTCTCTGTGATATAGGGCTTGAAGAACTTTAGCAAGGTTGCGAGGGATTTGGTGCGTCGTATGCAAAAAATAGATGGTGACTATTATCCTGAGGTTAGCCTTTAGTAAGAGACGATTGAATGTAGCTTGGTTTGAAACCATTCTGAGCATGTCACAACTTATGCAGACACTACATCAAATGTTTATTGTAAATGTGGGACCAGGTTTCAAGCTGATATGGAGCACTGTTAAGGGACTTCTTGACCCCAAAACGTCATCTAAAATACATGTACTGATTTTGCAGCCTTTCCCAGTTGATTATCCATGGTTTGATCTTTGTATAGCTTCATACCTACTCTTCAATTTCAGGTTCTAGGAACAAAATATCAAAGCAGACTTCTTGAAGCTATTGATGCAAGGTTGGTGGTTGTTTCTCCAAAGATTATTTTATTGATGAACCTATGTGCAAATCTTAAGCAATATGTATCTTCAGCCAATTGCCGGAGTACTTTGGTGGTTCATGCACGTGTTCTAACCACGGAGGGTGCCTGAGGTCTAACAAAGGCCCCTGGAGCGATCCTTCAGTCAGGAAGGTAAATTTATGGTTGATGCCTTCTTACTATATTGTAGTCTACTACTTTTATGGTATATCAGTATATTTAACTTATCTGTTGGTTGTCATTGCTGTTGCTGCTGGTGATGACCTTATTTTTCTATTGTAGCTTATACATAGCATGGAGTCGTTGAAGGAAATTGGGCAAGTATCTGATATAGAAGAAACAATTTCAGGCTCCATGAGATTGCGTGCTCTCAAGGTAGGTTTACTGATTTGATGTCTCATGTGCTGAATATAAGCCATTCTGTTCTCCAATTTTTGACATTGGATTTGCTGCTCTTTCTTCTTTCAGTTACCAGAACGAATTATTGACACATCAAAAGCTGAATCAGGTTCAGATCTTGATGATCTTGGATCCCCTGTGGCTCCTGAAGATGTTAAATATCCTAGTTTGGCCCCAGTTCGAGAGGAAGTAAAGTCTAAGTTCTACTTTATTTTTTGGAGAAATCTCATTTTCTTGTGTGTCTATCTTGCAACTATGAAGATTCTAACTTGCATATTTAGGCTTTCATTAGAAAATAGGTGTTATGTTCCTTTTAGCCGCATGCCACCATGTTGACATGTTTTATAACTTTGTAGTTTATTCATCTTAACCCAATCCTTTGGGTGCCCCTGATGCCAAAGGCTTGAAGATTGGATCCCTCGAGGGCTCAATCCTCCAAATGCTGAACAAAACAATCTTCCTATCATTAAGTCCTATTATAAATAAGGATGAATGAGTCAGGAAATCTAAAGCACCTCTATTCTCCATCTTGTCTGTTACACGCGTGACTCATGCGGGTCATGGATCTTGACTACTCATTTCCTCTTCTCCACCTTGAAGGCTGGGTTATATAACGACTTGGGGTGGGTTGTGCCTTTTTGGGTAACTCCACACCCTCTTCTTCCTTGAATTCCTTAGGTCTAGAGAAAGTTTCTGAGCTTGTTGTCCATCTTTATCACCATGGTGCTCCTTCTCCAACACTCCCAGCGGCAGTGGCGGCAATGGGAGAAGGCCTTTCGGATTAGCCTCCTCTGGCATCTAGGCGTAGTGGAGGCTGCTTGATCTAGAAGCTAGGGGAATTTTTATGAAAACAGGTGAGAACGTCTCCATTCGGTGGACTAGTGGTACTAATTAGACTTATGTAATTAGAGCTCCCTGTGATCCTGCGCTTCATCAGATGCCGCATGGATGCTGATGGTTATGTTAGCATCAAAGCACTTATGGTTTCCCTTTCTTTCTTTGTTTCTTAAGCAACTCTAGTTCTTTTGGCTTCTTTGTCCTTGTACTCGTTTTTTTCAATAAAATCTCCTGCAGGGGCTCCGGACCCTCCATTTCCCTCAAAAAACTTATGGTTTCCCTTGATGAGCAGGGCATTGCACAAAGGGATGTCAATGGCACTATGACAATGGGATACCCACAAAGTGCACCCTGTGCAGCCCTGGTGCTCATTCATCAGCTTGGCCGATACCAGATGATCCTCCTTCCTCTAGGGCAGTGAGGACAGCATGCCTCTACCACACTTCTCTTGCTTGCCTCTCAACTATTTGAGAGCCTAGGGGAAGTTTTTTGAGGTGCTGCCTCATCCGGTCCACAGCGCTTACCTTGCGGAGGCATATTATTGGTGCTTCGTCACTATGGGTGTGTTTGGTTAGTTTCTTAGAGTAGCCTGGCTAGCAAAATCAAGCCAGGCTAGCCTAAACCAGGCTCTAGCAAGCCAACTCTTGGTTGTTCGGTTGTCTGTACTACGTAAGCCTGGTTAGCCTGAGAGCTTGTTTGGTTGCTTGGTTTGTTTTGATATGGTCACCTCTTCTTTGAATGGGTAAGGTTACCCCTTTGAGGGATTTCTTTGAACCCATTTTGATTCGATTGGAGCCTGATTTCGCATATCCATAAATCCCCAACAAAAACGATCAAGACAACAATAAAGATCTGGAGCGCGACAATGTTGTAAATGCTCCTTCAGTTTACCTATTCCATTATGGCCCCATGTTCAGTACATGTGTATTTTTAAGTCTGAACTTTCCGATCCATACCTCCTGTTGCACTTACAGAAGAAGCAGAAACTTTACTTAACGAAACTACAGAAGATCTCGACACACCTTATTACATAAACTGAGTAGACACTAATCAGTAATTAACTAGTAGTACTATAACTGCGTATATATTTATGTCAGTCATCATGCTTCGGCAGATGCTTCTAACGCTGGAGTCTGAAGAACGGGCAGTGAGCCAAGAGCATCAGAAAGCTCGATCGGACTCTTAATGTCTTCATGCTTGGATAGATCCTCTGCTGATTCTCTCACTGGCCAGAAGAAGAAAAAACTTTCAGAATTCAGTCATCACTAAAATGAAAGAGTGAACATTCAGATAGAAGAGGTTGCAGCAGTGAACAAAGCCATCAGGAAGCTACGCTGCACCTGCACGTCCATGCACCTGCAGCGGCGATGGTGGAGGTGGACGCGATGGCGGCCTTTGGAGTCGACGAGCGCCAGACACAGAGAGGGTGAGCGCAGCTCCGGCCTATGCGCCGGCCAGGGGAACCCTCCCGAGCCGCCACTGGGGAGGAGCGCCGCGCGCACCCTCTGCGGGCGAGCGCGGCTCCGCCCTGCGTGCCGGCCGGCCTGGGGACCTCCACCCTCCGCTCCCGCGCCACGGCCACCGATGCGCTCGGCTCCGCTCCTACGTCACTGCGGAGGACCAGCTCGGATATGATGGCCATGCAGAGATGGGGCAGCAGGACAAGCTCGCCGGTAGCACCGCACAGCCCCCACCATGATGCCACACGACCCCCCACCGCGTCGCACGTCAGCTGCCGCATGATCCCGCCGCTGTGATGCCGTCCTCCATGCGCATGAGTTCACCGCCGCGGTCCGCCGCGGAGCAATGAGAGTGTTGGCACAATGCCACTCCGAGGTGAGCAGCTCCTGCTCTCCTCCCCTCTCCTTCCCTGCTCCAAGGAAGAAGATGAGCTGAGCTCTCTTCCCACACTCACACAACACACACCAGCAGTGGCCGATGGCCTGACTCAGTGAATGGGGGGCTAAAAGCTACCCTTTGCATTGCATTATATACACCTCTAGTCTGGTAACTAAGGTACAATTGGGTATGGCTGACTACAGTCTCTCCCACTACTCTAGGACTAGCCTACATCAGCCTAAAGCATGGCTGATGGAGCTTCTCACCTACTCCTACATGGTCTATTGCCATACTGCTACAGGAACAAGGACATGGTCAGCCATGACCATGAGCTGACCTCTACTTGTCCTTGACCATGCATAGGAAAAGAGATATGGGATGGCAGCAGATTACATCTTACAGGGAGAAGCCTCGCAGCGTGGAGGCGTGCGCCTCAGAAGGTGCACCCGTTCTCGTCGTCGAGGAGGTCGTCTAGCAGGCGCTCGGGCCACCGGTTTGGCAGATTTGCCAGACTCATTGAAGCTCGCGTGGACGCCGACGGGAACACAGGCGGACCTCTGCTCCGCCATGGCCTCGACACGGTGATGAGGTGGAGCGCGCGGACATTGAGGAGAAGCAGAACCCGGCGCGCAGACGTCGAGTAGCCGAAGCGCGGATGCGAGGAGACGGCAGGGGAGGCGAGACGAGCGGTGCTCGCTGAGGGGATGCAGGCGGGAGGTAACCCGAGCGGTAGCAGCGACTGCCCTGGCGCTCCCGGAGAACGGCCGAATCGGCCGTTCCACCCTGGGCTGGCTAAGGGTGTACGGCTGCATACGCGCTTAAGGAGGCCAGAGACCCTGGCCAGCCAACCAAACACCCAAAATCTGGCCCAAGTTATGCTGGGTAGGCCTTATGAAGCCAACCAAACACCTCTATATACAAAAATTCTCCCCCAACACCCTTGATGATGAACGACATCCTCCATCAAGTCGATGCCTCCAGTTTCGCTTACACAAGCGCATTCAACTTTGGTTTAGGGTTAGGTCGTTGTCGGGTATGAGTTTACCCCATACCCGATAGGTCTTTGTTATAGTACGCCTTATAGTCTTCGATAGGTCTTTCTAAATAGTCTTGGCTATCTCTTTCTGGTTATCTCTGTTCTTTACTCTGCATGTATCCCCAAACTCTTCCGTTACAAGCTAATGGAAATGGGTTCCCTCGTGTTGAAAAAAATTAGTCTCGATAAGTCTTTGTTATTGTACAACTGCCTTGTATCTGATAGTGCTCACCGCACTAATTTTTGACATGGACTAAACCTAAAATCTGTAATCATTTGCAGGGAAAAATGAGTTGTATGCCAGGTATCATTGAGTTTCCCACGAGTTTTTCCCTAGGCGCCATGGACCCGCTCCTTCGGAAACTCGATTTGCTGCTTGATTCCAGAAACCAGCTAATTCGGAGGTCAGCCAAGGAGGTAATCAAGCTTCTCAAGGAAGACCTGGAAGAAATAAATGCCGACCTTGTGGAACTGTCCATGTTACAGCGCCCGAACTACAAGACCCGATACTGGATGCACGAGGTGCGTGAACTTTCGTACCACATCGAAGACTGCATTGACAACATGGTACATTCTCGAGCTGCCGCGGAAGGAAAGGTGAGATTTTCAGGCCGCCGTCTGCAGCTCAGGGTTCGCCGCCGTGTTAAAATTCCTTGGCTTCCCAAGATGGTGCAGCCATCTGCAAGGATCAGTGAACTCAGAACTCTGCTGTGGGAAGCGAGAGAACGGCATGAAAGGTATCAGCTTCAAGATTGTGTCTTCTCAGAGCCTAGGTTTTTGTACTCTGGGAACAACCGCGCTCCAGCTGTGGCAGCAGCGGTGGCTGGGGCTGCTGATTACAATCTTGTTGGTGTTGATGGAGCGAGGGGAAAACTTACCAGCTGGCTCATCGGCGAGCAGACGGAAGCAGAACAGCACCAGCTGAAAGTGCTTTCCATTCTTGGACCCGGAGGGCTCGGCAAGACCGCCCTCGTTAAAGAACTGTATGGTGAACTCGGACACCAATTCGAGTGCTGCGCTTTTGTGCGAGTGTCACGGAACCCTGACATGAAAAGGATACTTGGGAAGATACTGTCTCAAGTTCAGAGCCACAAACAGGATTCTGAATATGATGCCGCCTCTACAGCAGATAATCTGATGGACAGCATCAGGTCACACCTCCAAGATAAGCGGTAATGTCTGCTAGCTACTCATGATACGGCATGTTTAATTCAAAATTACTTTCCGTAGATGTCACAGTAATCTTGTAGGGAGAACATAAACGATCCCCAGATATCCCTAAAATTTGTATATGTCTACAACACAGCAATACTTGAGTTTGTTTGTTCCACATTTTTTTTCTCTATTTTCAAATAACATTACCTTAAAAATAAACTTCAAATGACCAATACTATAAGTTAAAAACAGCGTATAGTCTTATTATATTGAAGCACTTTTAGTTTTAGCCGACTGCTGGTTACAAGATACTTATCTTACTAATATAATGCTAGAAATTACACATGTTGTTCAATGCTTTGCATTTTTTACGTTCTGAAATAGAGGTCATCAAGGGTTCTTGCGCCCAAACTTTAGAAACTTGGAACACTAATATACGCAAAAGTATCAAGCATTGCTACATGCAAATAGTGTCATTAGAGTATAGAGTTGTAAGAAACTGCTTTCATAATGACTATATTTTCAGTAACTTTCTGTAACAAGTGCTTAACACGAGAAATGTCAATATCAATATCCAAAACAACAGAGAATATTCGATAGTGAGTAGTGTTTGATGCAATGTAAGTTTCATGGTCTTCTTTGACAATTGGAGATAATTTAAATTTATTAGATGTTTTTTGTTATGAAATAAATAATTAGATACATAATGTAGAGAAAAGAATTATAGATGAAAATTTCCCCAAATCCACTGTTCTTAGTATTGCCCCATAGATGAAAATTATTTTACTTTGCAGGTATTTTGTTGTTATTGATGAATTATGGGATGCAGCAGCATGGGATATCATGAACATTGCTTTCCCAAAGGGTAATAATTGCAGTAGAATAATAATAACGGTTGAAGATAAAGATGTAGCTTGTAAATGCTACTATGTCAATAATCTTGAGATGACACCTCTTGGAAGCCTCCAGGACTCTGGAAAAATATTTTTCGACAGAGTTTTTGGCTCTGAACATCAGTGCCCTGATCAACTGAAGGATATTTCCTGCATGATAATAAGAAGCTGTGGTGGTTTTCCTCTAGCAATCGCCACTGTAGCCAGTCTTTTAGCAAGCCAGATAGATAACACAGAGCTATGGGACTACCTACAGCAATGTTTTGTCTCCAGATTAATAGGTGTTACTTTGGAAGAGACATGTAAGGAAGTATTAAACATTTGCTATGATGCCCTGCCTCAATATCTAAAGACATGTCTGCTGTATCTTGCTATGTATCCAGAGGGGTCCACAATCTGGAAGGATGATCTGCTAAAACAGTGGATAGCTGAAGGTTTTATCACTCCCAAGGAAGAAAATCAGGCAGTTGCAGAGAGCTATTTTGCTGAGCTAATCAGCAGGGGAATGATCCAACCTGAAAAAATTGACCACAGCGATGAGGTGTTATCATGCACAGTGCACCACATTGTATTTGATCTTATTGCCCAAAAGTCTAGAGAAGAGAATTTTATTACTGCAGTAGATTACTCACAGGTGATGCCAGGATTTTCCATGATCGCCCGTCGACTGTCCCTCCACTTCAGTTGTGCACAATTTGCAGCAAAACCAGAAGGCCTAAATCTGTCACAAGTTCGATCATTGGCCTTTCATGGACTCCTCAAGTGTATGCCTTCCATCACGGAATTTAAGTTTCTACGGGTTCTGATCCTTGAGTTTTGCGGTGATAAATATCATCACAACACGAGTATTGACCCTTCAAAATTCTGCAAATTGTTTCACCTAAGATATTTGAAGGTTTCAAGTCATATAGTTATAGTTTTACCATCCCAGATACGAAGATTAAAATCACTGGAAACATTGGAAATAGATGCACAAGTGTCAGCTGTCCCAACTGATATTCTTCATCTTCCAATCTTGTTGCATCTAAGTCTTCCAAATGGTATAGAACTACCTGATGGGATTGGCCGCATCACATCTCTGCGAACACTAGAATATTTTGACTTGGGCAACAACTCTGAATACAATGCAAAAAGCCTTGGTGAGCTGATAAACCTTCAGAATCTTCATGTCACCTGTTCCAGAGCTCTATCTGATCATCATCTAAAGAGAAATCTGATTGCTTTATCCTCGTCTATTGGGAAGCTTGCTAACCTCAAATCTCTTAGAGTTTGTCCTTTTTCTGTAGGCATGGCAATGCTCATTGATCAGGATGATATTCCCTGTGCTCCTAAGCATCTTGAGAGACTCGAGCTTTCGCCATCCAGTTTCATCTTTTCCAGACTTCCGACGTGGATACCCTCACAGGATTGCCTGTTCTAGCTGTTCTCTCGCTGTACGTCCAGAAACCCAATGCAGAAATCGTCGTATTCAATAGTGGGTACCTACCAGCTCTGAAGTATTTCAAGTACAGGTGTAGCTCAGTTCGCCTGGGCTTTCAGAAAGAAGCACTGCCCAATCTTCGTAGACTGAAGCTTTGTTTCAATGTGCACAGAGCTGAATCATATACCTCTAATCTTGCCGGCATTGAGAACCTGTTAAAATTAAAAGAGATTACTGTAGAAATTGGGGCAGCTGCTGGAGCTGGTGAATCGGATAGGAGGGCTGCAGAGTCTGCGCTTAAGGAGGCCACACAGAAACATCCAAGATTTCCACTTCACATGACTGTGAAAAGTGTTGATTGCATTGAGGAAGAGTCAACTCCAGCAAGATTTAGGCATCTTATTCCCTACATTGTAGGGTTTTTAGCGTTGGTGGTTGTAGTTGTAGTACTTATTATGCTTTTCTGGTACTGAATAATTTAGGCTGGTGGGCCATGTCGCCTTCAACGTTGGGGCATATGTATGTTAGCCCAGGTTGTGTTTGCTTAACCAGACTGTCTTCGGTTGTGGCTTGTTGCTAGTTCTATTGCCTTCGGCTTTCTAGTCTAGTAGTGGTTGTAAACATGGCTATGTTGCCTTATGCTCTTTTTAAACAAATCTCTGCCTACCATCTGTAACAAATTTAAGAGGCTTGAAACGTGTTTTGTATCTGACACTCTCATTCCATCTTCTGAAATTAGCATCACTACCGACTCTGACAGCTCAGGTACGGCGGTGACTTTTCAAAGCTAGCCGATTAGGTACACCCTTTCGGCCTTTCTTAAAGCCTTTACGTGCGTGCTTGGGCCTGTAATCAATTTGCATGCATCTATCAAAATCTCGTATTGCTGGTGGTGGATTTCGTCAGGCCCATTCACAGTAATTTTAGCAAACAGGGACATTCTTTACTGGAGTTTTGTGGTGCCTGCGAAACTTTAGCTAATGAAGCGACTCCACTAACTCTGTGTAGTATTCTTCTGAAATTAAATTTGATTTGAACGCATCGTGACTGGATTTCCGTTTGTTGCCGCGAGATTAACCTGCTTGCAGGCAGGCACGTTCTGTCAGTGTCAGCGCGGCAAAGAAAAGAACCTGGCCACTACTGTTGGCATTTTGCAACCCGCAACATCGCACCAAATCTTGTGCATGACGACCACCTATTATATTAGCGCTAGAAAAAAGATACAAACAAAACCACTCTGAGAGATGTGTTCGCGTGGAAATAGATGGATCTGGATGTATATTCGGTCTAGACTTGAAACAAGTAACTGAATATAAATACTAGCTAGATTGAACTGTTTGCGTTGCGTCGCTAGAGCTATAGCATGTCATGTCAAATGTGGATTTCTATCTTCTGAGGAGAGATATGCTATTGATAGTTACACATACCCAAATCAGTATGACAAGGTAACCTAGCTTGTTGAAACTTTCAGCTGTTTAACTATTTCTAGCCTAGACAAGTGCCATCAGAGTAGCTGTCGTGGAAGTAGTTGGAGCTAGATATCTTTGGTCTAGACTTGAAACAGGCAGTTGAATAAAATACTAGATTGAAGTGTTTGTGTTGTCGTCGTCACTAGAGTTGGCATATGTCAGGCTCTCTTTTTTTTTCGAGAGGGTGCATTAGCACGTATTATATGTCAGCTGAGGAGAGATGCTATCGGTCGTTAGATACAAAATTCGGAGTATGCAAACCATTAAATCAAACTGTTCACCCCATACAGTGTTCTATTCTTATTTTCCTTAATATAATATCATGTACCAGGCCCACAACACCGCCAAATGAACGAAGATAAACAAAAAGAAAATGGAAATTCGAGATGGAACTCACATTGCAGTTCTGATTATTGGATAGCGATGTCCATGTCAATCCTTTTTATTACCATTAAAAAATCTTCATTTGTGGCGAAGCTAAGTCCACACCACGTTGGAAGGATTTTGTGGAGCAAAAAGACAATGCCATGCTTATAAAAATGGTTTGATAAGATTTGGTACGGTGAAGTCAAAGAGACTACTGTGTGTTATATATGAAGAGTCAGAGAGTACTTGTGTGTGCTTGTTTATTTTAATTTTTCTGTTGTTGGCATGCAATCCTAACTAAAATCTGCACTGTACCATACAAAACTGTTTAGAGCCGTATGTGCATTTATATGAAAATTAGCATGCTTGCATATTGCAATTTTTGTCAATGCACGAATATAATGCTTTTATGAGAAGGAATTAATGTTTCACTAGAACACTTCGCTTCTAAAGCTGTAACAATCAGTATATATGGTCAAGTTCCATATCATCGCGGCAATCATTAAAGAGGAATCAATCAATCTCTCAGTGAGTTTTATCTCACAGTTTCCAAGATTTGAAATTTTGATATGAAATAACTCTCTCTCTCAATGTATAGTTTCATTGCACGTTTTACATACTATTTAAAACTTCTATGGGTCCGCTATTGTCTCTCTCTCCTCTCTTCCACCAATGTCCTTCCTCCGTGTATGTGGATGAAATGAAATAACATTCTCAATGGGGGGTTCACACACTTTCCAATGTTTTAGAAACACCGCTATATAGTTTCACCATGGTGAAACTAATTCCTTCTCTCTCCTCCCAATTTCATGCAATTTCATGCAAATGCTGACATGGCAGTCTATTTAATGTGCATGACACTTCCGTGAAACCTCCATTGAGACTGGCCTAATGTAAAAGAAGAAAGGCGCTGCCCGAATTAAATAAAGGAAGAACAAATGGTATTTAGGTCTGCTTCTCTCTCTCTCTCTCTCTCTCTTATATATGACTTTGTTTTTCAACAATAGCCAACCAATGTGGATGGTACAACCCAATCTGATAAGGGACTGAAATCTTGTCTATATATAGTCATTTCTGGTTTTCCATCCCATCACTTCTGGAGCTAAAAATATCAGATTTCTAGAGAGATATTGCTATCAGTTGGTATATATATTACGATCTGCTACTTGCTCTGGTGTCTAATATATTTGCAGCTAGGACAGCATACATACTGTTCTTGACTTCTTCTATATCTTAGAAGATCCAGCTACAACTACAAGTAGCTAGGACCGATACATTCAGAATCCAAAATCCATGGAGATGGAGGCAATGAAGCCCTACCTGATCGCCATCGTCATACAGCTTATCTACACCGGCATGAACGTTGTCTCCAAGGCAGCCTTCGACCATGGCCTCAGCACCTTCGTCTTCATGTTCTATAGAACGGCTGCCGCGTCGCTCCTCATGCTGCCTGTCGCCATTATCCTCCAAAGGTACGTAAATGATTAGCTGCATATATATAATATATATACTTTGTGGTTCTAGAAAATTGTTTTACTAGACATATATACTATGTGAACGCAGGAAGAATGTGAGATCCATGTCCCTGGGGCTGCTTCTCAAACTCTTCTTCTATGCCTTGATCGGGTATGTATAATATATACAAGCATCTGGATGGTTGGTCACGGATGCCCAAGCTGCTGCTGCATGGATAACTTGCAGGAACACATTTAGCCTGAACCTTTACAACGCGAACATGAAGCTGACATCGGCGACCGTGGCATCCGCAGCCAGCAACGCCATGCCAGTCTTCACCTTCTGCTTGGCGCTGCTGCTGAGGATGGAGGCCGTCAAGCTGAGGAGCCGCTCCGGCGTGGCCAAGCTCGCCGGCGTAGTGCTCTGCGTCGGCGGAGTCTTCGTCCTGGCCTTCTACGTCGGGCCGGCGCTGAGTCCGGTGCATCGCCAACGCGCCTTCGCCTTCGCCCACGCTTCAAACGATAGCAACAATGTTCATCCAAGCAGCAGGACGTGGATCAAAGGAACGTTCCTGATCGTCCTTTCCACCGTCACATGGGCCCTCTGGATCGTGCTGCAGGTAACCTCCCATCACGTGGTGCAGTATTCCACGTTTGCAATCATAAGTTTTAGTTAATAAAATACTCCCTCCATTCCAATTTATAAGTCATTCTAACTTTGAGTCAAAATATTTCAAATTTGATCAAAATTATAAAGAGTTGCAAAGATTTATGACAACAAAAAGATATACTATGAAAATATAATTAATAAAGAATCTAATGATACTTATTTGATACCAGAAATGCTATTATTCTATTATAAGTTTGGTCAAACTTAAGATGTTTTCACTCTCCAAAAAAATTAGAATAACGTATAATTTATGATGGAGGTAGTAATAAAGAACAAGGCAAATAATTTGAGTGAAAGATCATAGAAGGGTGAATGGAGGTCTCAATCTTTTTCTTGTCGAGCAAACAAGTGATATGTGGCCATGTCCAAAACACAAACACAATGTTCTCATCTAGTTCTCCTCAAGATATGTAGTAATGATAGACCTAATATCGTTAGAAACAAGGCTAGAAAGATGTGAAGTCAAATAAGCAAGAAACTGTGCAAAAGGAGAGAACAACTGGAAAAAAAGGCTAGGCTAATTTTCAAACCTGAACTTTTGTTGAAACTAAATAAAAAATGAAAGCAAATGAATTCATCCGAAATTTATGAAAATCTTGCATATATAGCTGACTTATGATAGGGTTCCTAGCCCTACCCTTGATCTCTCGTAGCGAGTATGGATGGGAGATTGGAGGACGGGAACGACGACGGCGCTGTGGCACCGTGATGAGCAGCAGGCGTGGTGCTAGGGCACAGTAGACGGCGGCGCTAGGCAGAGGGGCGGCTAGGGCAGGTGGCAGCTAGGGTTAGAGGGGAACTTCCCGATCTTCCGACTCCCTAAAGGAAGCCGAAAACAATAATATGTTTATGCTTAATTTCTCCAATCAATATCTTTACAATATATAGCCTCCTCTCCTCTAATAATTTATAAAAGACTCCCTGAACTAATAATATTTCTAATATTAATAATGAAGAAGATAATTGGGCTCCTAGCCCATGTAGCCGATCGGCCGGTGGCTCTCCTAGCCACTTGCCGACGCCCTCCGCTTGTATGTTATGCCGGTCATAACAACTTATCTCAGAGAAGATATTCCAAATGTAAGCTTGCCCAAAAGATTAGAGCTAGATACATGAGCTTCAAATTTCTTCTCCCAAGATAGGGTAACATCATAAGACAAAGCCACTATAAAAGGTGTAAAAAACTTGTTATGTAGACAACCAGCCAAACTTCATGGCTATTTGACTTCTTCCTGGCATCATATATGGTTATCTTTATATCTATACAGTCCGCATTGCTGAAAGAGTACCCCAATAAGATCCTTGTGACGGTGACACAGTGCGTGTTCAGCACTGTGCAGTCATTCATCGTCGCAGTGGTGGCTGAGAGAGACTTCTCCAAGTGGAAGCTCGGATTCAATATTAGCTTGCTGGCCATCATTTACACGGTAATATATAACTATTTTAATTTTTGTGCCTTTTTTCTTACTTTTTTATTTGCATTTACTGTGATCAAATTGAAGTTAGTGCTTACAATCATTTCTGGGGCTTAGATGCAACCATTGACCATGGCGGCATGGCCTCACCTCAATATCGCTATCTTGTATGAAGAACTAGAAATTAGGCTACTAGAGCATAGAAACAAATTAGCTTTTTACCTGCGTGGCACTATAAAAGATTGAAATTCCCTGTGTACCACTAGAAGAAAGAAAAGTCCTTCGGTACCCTTGTTCTAAATTTCTTTTCCCTCCATGCCACTTCCGTTTATTTTGCTTGTAACAGCATGGTGAATGAAAATGAAGCTCTTGCCCTGAACTGTAGAATGCATTAAAATTTTTCATTCTTTCGTACAGTGCCATTGTATTATACTCCCTCCATCCTAGAAAACAGAAAATTCTAGCTATTCTTAGACGAAATAAGAGAGAAGACAATAGACGCATGTACCCCTCACTTAACTTCTTAATCTATAAAAATCTGATCTATTCCCCATAATTAAAGGATGCAATCTTAGTTTCATTATACAAAATATGGAAAGCACTCTATTCACATCAATCACGAATTCTTATTCAAGGAAACAATATCTTTTTTGTTCTCTGGATGTATTATATTTGAGGACATGTCTCAAAGGCCAGAATGCTCTATATTCCAGGACGGAGGGAGTATGTTGCATCAAAGAACTTCGCTTTTTATCATCCATATTTATCATCAACATTCTTTACTATGTATATGTGGTTCAGAATAATCAATTCTGCCTATACAGCTATACTTTGTATGTGTTCTGTTTTTGAAGAAAAGGAGGAATGGTAAATTCTTCACTGATTTTTTAGTAGACATGGTTCATGTATTTTTTTCTCCTTTAGTAGCAGCAAAGAAAGCTTAAGACTAAAGCATATCTTGCCATGTTTATAGGTAAAAAAGTTTTTTTTTTTTTGACTAGGACACTTCATAAGTTGGAAAAGTAGTTATTGACACAATCTAGACGTATCCACCTCTCTTTCATTCAGTTTTTTCAACCAGAAAAGGTTCGTTTTACCACCCATAAATATCTTAAAACAAACAAATAAAGCAAGCTGCAGAAACATGCAGCTGCATGTTGCTCACACGCCGACCCCTGCCAAGCGTGACACACCCAGCGAATAAGATCATGGGCAATATGGTCAATTCGCGTCCAGATTTGCTGCCTTCACTGTTAAAATTAGACCAAACTTGACGATAATGGCATGCAGGGAAAAGAAATTTCTAGTATGGATACTGAAGGATTTTTGTTTGTTTCAATGGTATGTAGGGAATTTAGATCTTTTATATACCCATGTTTATTTTCATTTTTGACCTAAACTCGACTGCTGCCTCGCTTTCTATCTTTCTATGAAAGAGTAAGAAGGTCTTATCCACAATCCCAAAATTGATTTTTGATCAGGCGGCACCAAGATTTGAACTGGGGGTAAAGGATTTGCAATCCCCTACCTTACCACTTGGCCAGCACCTCCTATTCAAAGAAAAAAAGAAACAGAATTTGTAAATATTTCTCTTGTAGTTCATTCTCAATTAAGGAGACTGAAATTTTTGTGAAGCTCCATCACTGCTAGCATTACATTTGGTATCGCTCATGAATTGCTTTCCATATATGGTGCATGGATGGATGGATCAAACTGATGGAGACAGGGGTTCGTGGTAACTGGAGTGTCCTACTATCTTCAGGCATGGTGTATGGAGATGAAAGGCCCTGTCTTTCTAGCAATGTCTAACCCGCTATGCTTCGTCTTCACCTTATTTTGCTCTTCCTTCTTTATAGGAGAGATTGTTCATCTTGGCAGGTAATTGCACCCCCCCCCCCCAACACACACACACACACACAAAAAAAGCAAATACATGGGTGATGTTTCAATGAATTTCCATTTCAATATATTCTCATTGTTCCTTTCCCTTCTATGGCAGCATTGTGGGTGGCGCTCTGCTGGTTGCAGGGCTTTATAGCGTACTGTGGGCCAAAAGCAGGGAAGCTATGGAATCTGAGGAGGGAAAGAAAGATCATAAGGATGCAGCGAAAGCATCGCCCATGGTCGAACAAGCCTGATTATGACTATTGAAGCTTCCTCTTGCTTGCCCATGGTCGAACAAACCTTGATCTGACCTTCAAGATCTCTTCTAGCTATTTGTGACTATTTGAGGAGGGTCAGATCAAACCATCAAGGCTTAGGACTTACCCCTTTTTGAGAAGAATTCCCTTCCTAATCCTTTTTTTGTAAAATACAAACTACACTCTAATATAATTGGATTGGCTCGTCATGCATTAAGCAGCTTTAATTGTTGGCTGAAGTTTTATGCTTTGCCGTGAAAATACGAATATCTGAGTCAACGGATGTTGCGGTTACCATTGAGTTATGTGAGCACTTCTGTTTTCAACTTGGATTGATTTATATTAAGAGCGAACTAGCCTTTGTTTCATGAACAAAAATTGACGTATGTAAGAGCTAGTCTTGTCTCGTCGTCCCTGTCTAATCATAATAAGCTTTCAATGTTTTTATTTGGCGTGTTTATGCACGCATGTTTGCGTCCTATGATGGTTGTCATTATGTTTTCCTTTAGAACTACCCCTAACCTTCCATCAGCGCTTGCACTACATGCTTACCAAAATATAGATGTATATATATATGTAATTTGCTGTTGTTAGAGAATTGCTACTGACGTATGGTAGTAAGTACGGAGTACTTATCAAACTGATGAAAAATAGGTACGATGATGATGCACATGATTGGTCAATAAAAAAATACTACATAGAGAGTAGATATATGAATTAATAACACTTAGCATCTAGCTAACGTTTGACGAAAGATTGTATATATCCCTGGAGTTAGCTTGGATATACATGCATATATATGGTCTCTGCATTACACACGACGGATGCAGATAATAATAATACAAGGATGGTGATGAAGAAGAGAAAGGCCTATGTTGTGGCCATGGCGATTCAGGTGATCTTCGCCTCCACAATCATACTTTCCAAGGCGGCCTTCAACCGCGGGCTCAGCACCTTCGTCTACGTCTTCTACCGTCTGTTGGCTGCATCGCTCTTCCTGCTGCCCCTCACCATCCTTCTTGAAAGGTTCTTATATTAAGTGTGTTGTTACACTACTAATCAATTCCTCAGTCGCACGAAAACTCGATCGGCATCCTGCTTCTTCTAGAGATGTCAAAAGTATCGCACGAAGCAGGCGCAATTGTATCGATCCTTAGCTTGTTTTTAATATCTGTAATTCCACTTTTTGCAGGAAGAGTGCACGGCCGCTGTCTTCCTCGTTGCTAGCAAAGATGTTCTTGTACGCTCTAGTCGGGTATTGGCCATAATCTTGCTATTTGTATTTTACCGGGTCAAGGTAGCTAGTACAATTAACTCTGTCTGTTCTAGTACTTCCTCTATTCTAAACTACAATATGTTTTAGCTTTTCTAGATACAACTTTTTCTATATACTTAGATATAATACACTATACATGACTAAATACTACATAGTACGAGCAATGAACCTAGAAAAACCAAACTTCATATACTCTGAAACAGAGGGAGTACTATATAAGCAGGCAGGGTGTGTGACCTTTTTTTCTTAATTTTTTTTTAAAGAAAATTGATTGCACACTGTTTGTAGGAATACTCTGAGTATGAGCCTGTACAACGGCAGCCTCAAGTACACCTCTGCGACCGTGGCATCTGCCATGTGCAACTCCATCCCTGCCATCACCTTCTTCCTCGCGTTGCTAATGAGGTGTACATCGATCGACTTGCTAACATGGCTACGATGTTGGATATATCGAGAGAGAAAAAGAGAATGCTAGCTGTAGTATTATTTGTGAGCACTACACAATTGCGTTTATGCAGGATGGAGGCGATAAATCTGAAGAGGTCTTCAGGCATTGGCAAGGCCGCCGGCATCGTGCTCTGCCTCGCCGGAGTCCTGGTAATCGCCCTTTACGTTGGATCGTCCCTGAGCCCTCTCATCCACACAGATCATGGCATCTTGGCCGGTCATGGCGACGGGCAGGGGCACGCGCCTACACGGCCAGGGCATGTCTCCAAGGGCTTGTGGATCACGGGGACGTGCCTCATGCTGCTTGCCTGCGTAGCATGGTCACTCTGGATCGTCTTCCAGGGGTTGCTGCTCAAGGAGTACCCGAACAAGCTGGTAGCGACACTGATCCAGTGCCTGTTTGGCACGGTCCAGACGTGCGTGGTGGCAGTGGCCATCGAGAGGGATCCCTCCAGATGGAAGCTTGGGCTGGATCTCTCTCTGCTTGCAGTGGCATACTCTGTTCGTGCTCTACTGTCTACTCCTATTTCTACTGGGCTGGGGGGCTGTGCTTAGTAGTTAGTACTGACTGATGATGCATCGATGCAGGGCATTGTGGGGACAGGCGTGTGCTTCTACCTGCAGACATGGTGCGTGGACATGAAGGGCCCCGTCTTCCTCGCCATGTGGAACCCCTTGAGCTTGATGCTCACTGTCATGGGCTCCTCGCTCCTAGGAGACACCACCCACCTTGGAAGGCATTCTCTCTATCTACCTATTCCTGCAATCTGCATATCATGTTACTTCAACTAGTCTTCGTACCTAGTGTCCAGTCCAGACTAGATGACAGTGAATTGGCTGTTTTCTTCTCTTCCCATGCATTGGCAGTATACTGGGTGGGATTCTGCTGGTCTGCGGCCTTTACTGTGTTCTCTGGGGCAAAAACAAGGAGGAAACCACGCACACCACGATGCCATCTGACCTTGAAGAGCAGAGCACTGGAGAGCAAGGCGATGCAGATGCCGCGATCAGCTGTACTACTTCCACGGTCTAGAACAATCAATGTAATTTTCACCAAAAAAAAAAACAATGTAATGCAACATCAGCTAGGCTTATTAGCCGAAAAAAAAAGTGAGGCTAATAAGCCCTGCTGATGTTGTTCAGTTGTGGGAGAAAAGCACTCCGATCTATGGCTGATAATAAATTCAAATTAATATGAGTTTCTTTTTTTTTTAGGTCAATTCGGGGGGTAAACTCATCCCTACCTACTCAATATATTCCACATATATGCCGGAAGCCGGTGGTGGAAGGCGTGGCCTTGGGTTACAAGCCCATCGTTTTGCTGTTTTACAAGCGCGCGAGTAAGCGCTGAGCGAGGGGAGGAGATTACACGGGGAAGGAATTTCTCCATTTCCTAGCTAGTGCTTCCTTCTTCCTGGGAATTCGGCAGCTCCAATCTCGCACTGATTCCCTGCACCTAGCTTTGAGGCGGTTTACATCCGGGGCATCTCCCCTGGACATAACACCATTGCGATGTTTCCAAATTTCCTAATATAGGAGTAGAAGGGGTTTAAGGACCTGCGTTTTGACGAACTGCGGCTGTTGTGTGTTCCCAATGATTGGCATAACAGTGAAGTGCCATGTTTTTTTGTTTTCCCAATGATTGGCAGTATATACTGAGTGGGATTCTGCTGGTCGGCGGCCTTTACTGCGTCCTCTGGGGCAAAAACGAGGAACCCACGTACAGCGTGATGGCATCTGACCTTGAAGAGCAGAGCAGTATAGAGCAAGGCAATGCAGATGCCGCAGTCAGCTGTACTACGACTTCCACTGTTTAGAACAAAGCTGGCGATGGAATGCAAGATGAGATGATCTGAAGCAGGTTATTAGCACTGCATTTTGCTTAATAACAACCCGGCTGGCAGCTTTGATCCCGGATAATAAACAAGTTTGAGGGGAGGATGCTTCACCGGCCATAACCATACAGCTGCTGCACAACCTACCTGCTGCTCAACTAGCATATGTTGTAATGTCCACCCACTGAATAATAATAGTAAAAATATCAATATATACCCGTCTCTCCAATAGCGAGTCATCATCAGCAATTGATCAACTTGATTTTGATACTCTACAAGAGAAAAGTCAGCCAGAACTAAATTTGTGGACTCCAAAGTTCTTCTATCATAACCTGCCATTTCAGTTTGAGAAGAGATCAATCCATCCTCTCACCGCAAGGACTCGAGTGGTGACGAGCCGAGGACTCGTATCGCGGCCTAGCGGGAGCACGCGCTGGGAGTCCACGCGTCGTAATTTTACTGGTGGTCCCGCACGGCGCTGGGTGAGGATGATCCGTACCCAATCCCCCAACCCCCCCAGCGAGGATATAGCCTGTAATCATCTCCTTCCAACGCTGTCTTTCACTTGGAACGCATCTGTCTCCACTCTCCAGAACGAGGCTCGAGGTCCTCCTCCATCGCTTGGCATCCAGGAAGAGAATCGACGCCGGCGTGGACCGTGTACTGCCGAGGTACGTACTCCGATCTTTTTGGATTGCCGTGTGCCGAATGTTTTGTCGTGGCTGTGGTTTTTTTTATCTGCTGCCGGTACGTTCTTCTGTGTGGTTTTGCTGTACGTATACGTGTTCTCTCTGGTTCGCGTCCAAGGTCATGGCCGGCCGGTTGCTGCCGCAATGCCAAGATATGGCGGGCTGCTGCAGCGTGTGAAGTGTCTGGTTCCCGACGAAATGGCCTCGTACTCCTACTTTGCTGCCTCTGTTGGCATCGCCTGGATCAATCCTAGCCACTGCATGAATAGAATCTCATCTCGCTTGGCCACTAGGATCTTGGCTAATGGCTGCACCGCGATGCGCCTGCTTTGCAGTGGCAACTTAAATAGCTAACGAAGACTTGTACACCTTGGTCAGCCGTGGTGTAGAGACCTTCTTCAGAACCCGCTGCGCAAACCGCTTCAAGCGCCAACTAAAGGAGTGCGAGGTACACGGTCTCCGTTGTTGTCATCCACGGCCTGGTCGGCGTTGTGTTGGTCAGACGATGCGATGTCGATAGCCGGTGGGGTATGGAAGATGGAGGTATCCCCAGCCCCGGTCACAATGGCCCCGCATGGCGACGATGGTGGTGTGGCCTCTTCCATGACCGGTCCGACAACCACCTCCAGGCGTGGCGATGGTTCGATGGTCGCCGTCGGGGACTCCGCCCTGCCCAGCTCATCCGACTTACCACGAGCCATTGACGGTGTGAGTGCGGTTGTGACTCACTTCCGGCCATATAGGCAAGCCTTGTCTTCGACTAGTGCGCCATCTGCCTCCGTCGACCAGTTGGCCACCATACTGGGTGACGACATGGCCAGGGCGGCGCAGCACTCCCCTAGAAAACTAGTCGCTCCTGGAGGGGTGACTACCGGAGATGGTGACTTTGAGGTAGCCCTTCCACGGAACCGAGCAGTTCGGTCGGGCCGACGTTTTCAGAGGCTGGGCCAAGTGAAGGTGCGTCAAGCCCTGTTGCAGCCGGCCCATTCTCCGTGATGTCTTTGCCTCGCTTTGCAGATCAGAGCGGGCCTTCGAGGATCATGACCCAGGCAACCTCCTTCCAGTTGTCCACCAGATCTGCAGGGGCACCCACCGGAGGGGCCAGTGATCCTAATTTGAGTTTTGAATTGGAGGCGCGCCCGGTGTGCTCCAGCCACGGGGCGAACGGGCCACGGCCACCAAACCTTGTATCCTTAATTGGCGCTGACAACTCTCTACTTTCTGGGCGTGCCCAGACCCGTTGGAATCGGTTGTGCCCCTATCGGATCAGGTGTGCCCCGTGTGGCGCTGTGTTGGGCCCGCGAGTACGCGGCCGCCGCCCACATGGAGTACTACAGCTTGGAACCAGAGCCATTTGAAGTTGTGTTAAACATGGCTATCAATTAATTTTATAGAAAAATGCATGGTTCATGAACAAAAATCTCACATTACAATTGGGGCCTACAGGTAGCAAAAATCCACCTACCAAAGAGGCGATGACTATTCAGAGCTTACCTAGCTGCTACTGAAGGAAAGCAACGATGGCCTGTGAAGAATCAACGAGTACACAAAAGGTCCTTTTGATCGTTTATTGGTTGGGTGTAAGGCTCGACTGTGCTGTGGTGCATATGTGAAATCTATCGGTTGTCATATTTCAAATGTTTCCTTCTTGAACATATATATATTTCATTCTTAGTGCTGTGATACTTAGGTGTCCTCCATATGATTTGAGAGAGAGAGAGAGAGAGAGAGAGAGAGAGAGACGAAATGAAACCTGTGGATTCCAACACTAGATGCATGATTGATCAGTTACAGGAGTTTTTTTTATCCCTACAAGACAGAGTTTTTGTTAGAGAGAGAGAGAGAGAGAGACGAATGAAACCTGTGGATTCCAACACTAGCTAGATGCATGATTGATCAGTTACAGGAGTTTTTTTTATCCCTACAAGACAGAGTTTTTGTTACAAGTTGCTCTCAAAAGACGGTTTCTTTTACTATATCTAGAGAGGGCAAAGAAGAGAGGTTTGGCAAATGGCAATTGCTGTGCCATATCGATTCACACCCCAGTCACGTGTATTATGATGGCTGGTTTAGTAAAAATAAAATTAATTGTCTATTGCTCCCTGCATTTCATCATGTTTGTCGTCTACGCATGGCACGAGCTACGTGCACTTTTATGGTGGTTGGGGGTACTTCCCGGTAATTCTCGGTGACTAAACAAATAATTAACACTAATTAACTTTTTAAGTGGAAGGTTAGGATGGTAATTATGTCTCTCACTTCACCCTCACCCCGTACCCTCTCCCTGTCATCCCCGTTTCGCCAAAAAAAATCCCGCCATCCCATCCCTCGCACGGGAGCATATGCATCTGACGCACAAGTGTACATAACTGGGCAAAAATCACCAAACGAGATGATAGAATCAGATTCGCTATATCACTGAAATTACAAGGGAATCAATAATCAGTGCACTGCAGCCAATGGTTGCACTGCAGCCAATATATCCCCGCGAGAAAGTTTCGTGAACACAACTAATTAGGTTCAGTTCCACAGAAAGCAATGATTAAAACAATACAGCATCGATTCTTCTACTCTAAAGCAGTAAAGGTCGAGCACAGAATTTTAACATCGAGAAACACTAATGCAACAAAAACAATGGATTGAGAATTGTAAAAAGAGGGACCGCATCTTCATCTGAATTCTTTGCAGCAGACTACACTGATAGTCAGCACTACATCAGTTAAAAACTTCGGAGACATGGAAATTAAGAACATCTTCTAGCGTCGGACATTGAGCATCTCCTCCCGCATGCGCTTCTCGGCAGGGGCCTCAAGGCCTCAAGGCGCTCTAGCATGCCGTCCTCGTCATCGTAGTATCCGTAGTCCCGGCGTTGATGCGCTTGTGGATCTCGTAGCGGGTGCGGCGCTTCCGCATCTCGGGCGGCTTGTCGAAGAGCTCCCGCTTGCCGAAGTAGCGGTACCCCAGTCCGCGGCCCCAGGGGTTGGGGACGGCAAATATGTTGTCGTCGAGGCCGGTCATGAGCGGCGCATTGGACCTGCGGGAGTAGTCACGGCTGCCGAGCTCGACGATGCGGCGCTCCCAGTGGCCGCGCTCGCGGAGTGGCTTGTTGATCTCGTCGTTGGCCCTCGTTCTGGATCTCGGCGACCTTGGCACCGATCTCCCGGAGGATCTCGGAGCGCTAGCGCTCGGCGTCGGCGAGGTCGCGGCACTCAGAGGCGAGGTAGGGCCGGCGCTCCCGGGGCTTGCGCTTCTCCTCCTGCTTCATCGGCGTCGGAGTGATGAAGCAGTTCAGCATTGACTACGCCTTCTCCTCGTTGCAAGCCATGGCGGCGGTGGGGCGTAGACGGTGGCTAACGGCCGGCGGCCGGTGACCGGCGGCGACGGCGAGGTCCTGCCTCTAGCTAGGCGAGGGTTTGGGGCGAGAGGCGGGCGGCTTCAATTGGCAACCGGCGCCGCCGCAGCACGAACAAATCGAGAAGACGGAAGAACTCTTATCGAGTGGCTAGGGATACGAGAAATACTATACTACTTCAATCATCCCGTATAGAATTCAAAACAAAATATTATGCTTCTATTATATATTTACTATACTACCCCTAAATAAATAAAACAATTTCGAAATCACAATTGTCTCAATTTGTTTTAGCTACCAATTTCATCGATTTCAGTACGCTCCTGGTGTATATGGGCCCACCATTTAATACGCACTTGGTGCTTACCCGGTACCTCTCACATTGGTAACTCTTGGTAACTATACCTTTTGAGCCGTTGGATCGAGCGTCGTGAGCCGTCCATTCTTCCACAAACATTGTAAAATTTCTCGCTAATCAGTGCAATTGATCTATCTGTCCATCAATATATGGCATATGTTTAAAAAAGAGACCCCCTCCAAAAGTAGATCTTGGTTTTAATGTATTGCCCTTCAAATCAATATGCCACAAAACCTTTTCTGGAACGAATTAGGAAAGAGAGCCGACAATTATTACTTTGAAAATTAAGAAGAAAAAATGTAGATTGGACAATACTCCCTCCGTCCCAAAAAGAAAGGCCTTCTCGCTTTCTGAGAAATACATGCCGGCCATTTTATACTAAAATGTATTAATATTTATGCTAAGTAATTAGTATCATCGAAAAGATCTTTAGATCTAGTTTTTTTAATAAATTTATTTAGGGATATAAATATTACACATATTTTATATAAATCAAGTTAAACTTGTGACACAAAAACTCAAAACGTCTTTCATTTTAAGACGGAGAGAGTATAGTAGAGCAACAACGATCCAAATAAAGGGTCAAGCAACAACAGCATTGGAAAGAACTGCAAGCATCAAAAGCATAAATGTTTCTCGATTTGGCAAGTGAAGCATCAAAAGCATAAATGTTTCTCGATTTGGCAAGTGTTTCTCCTTTTACGCGTGTAATGTCTTGCTGTGTTCCTAGAAAACATCCTACCACTAGTTGGCTCGAGGACATCACGGTTGCCTTATCTTGCTTTTGCCATTGATTTGGACACAGGGACTAAAATTCAAATGAAAAATTATGGCTCCCATTCACCTCACCCATCGGATATTTGTTTATCCTTTATCTAAAAATTTACCCCACCCATTTGGTCGCTATTTTTTGTCCTTCAACAAGCCTACGCTGGGGTCAGCATCGATATTATTCTGAAGAGAAAGTATAAGAAGACAGTGCTTGACTATATATCCACTTGAGGAAGACAATCAACCCGTTTTCACAACCAAAAAAAAAAAAAAAAAAAAAAAAAAAAAAAAAAAAAAAAAGACAATCAACCCGACACTTGGTGGTGTGGCGCAGGCGCTATACCTCCTAGGGATGATTCCTCACCACCGCCTCCTGCGTTGCCGCCACCCAGGACCAGGACCAGGAGAGGTCCTTCTTCTATGTAGCCGCCAAGGAGAGATCGTTAAGTTCCAGGACAAGGAGAGATCCTTTTTCCATGGCCAAAACCGAAAGAGGGCAGGGAAATCACGTAATTAATTGGCAGCCTGACCAGATGCAGCCGTGGAGTAGCATGTCGGCCGGTGGGCTTCTACTCTGTGGGGTTGTAGTAGCGTAGGAAAGATGGAGACGAGGGATAAAGTCATAAAGATCTAGCAGCCATTGGTAGACTGAAAAGTTAATTTGCACGATCTGTTTCAGTGGGAGATTGGGTTTTTGTTTATCTCTTGATACGATGCCGGCCACACAGGGAAAGTTATAATTACTTTTTGGTGGCCTGGAGTGGGGTAATTAACAACACATGCATCCAGCTTCCTAACAGCCTATATTCCTATATTGTATCAATATAGGCCGGGGTTTCTGTTGATATGGCAGGCAGTGTCTGGAGCTAACTTATAGCTCGGATATATATGCAGGCATATGAGCTGGTATGCACGATAGATGCTTGATGCATACAAGGATGACCACGCCGACAACGAAGTACACGGCCTATGTTGTGGCCATGGTGATTCAGGTGATCTTGGCCTCCACGGTCATACTATCCAAGGTGGCCTTCGACCGCGGGCTCAGCACCTTCGTCTTCGTCTTCTACCGCCTGGCCGGTGCATCACTCTTCCTGCTGCCCCCGGCCATCCTGCTTGTTGTAAGGTACGTTTTCAAGTGTCTTCTTCGATCAATTCTCTTTAATTTTCTGATGGATCGATCCTTATTTGGCATGCAACCATGTTCTTGTTAATTAATATCTGCTGTAATCCCATTTATCAGGAGAAGTGCACCGCCGTTGTCTCTCCGGTTGCTTGCAAAGATGTTCTTGTGCGCCCTAGCCGGGTAGGCCAAGCATCTTGTTTCATTTATTTCTGCAGGGCCGCCGGACCAAGAAACAGCTGATGCTATCTAGTGTCTAAGCATGAACGGCGTGGCCTTTTATTATTCTGTTTTTGAAAAAAAAAGGAAGAAAATTGATTGCGCAGTCTTTTGTAGGTATACAGTGAGCTTGAACCTGTCCAACGTCGGCCTCAAATACACTTCTACGACGGTAGCATCTGCCATGTGCAATGCCATCCCTGTCATCACCTTCTTTCTCGCGTTGCTCATGAGGTATATACACATTTCTTTTGCTAGTATACACTATATTGAAGAGAGTATACGACTGTACATGCTATGCATCTAGAAAAGCCAAAACATTTTATAACTTCGAATAAAGGGAGCTAGGCACTATAAATACAATTTGCACACATATACGCGCAGGATGGAAGTGATAGATCTGAAGACGCCTTCAGGTAAGATCAAGGCCGCCGGCATCACGTTCTGCCTCACCGGAGTCATGGTGATCGCCCTCTACGCTGGACCGTCACTCAGCCCTCTGAACCACAACCACCATGGCGTCTTGGCTGGTCATCATCATGGCGCCAGAAAGGCTCCCGGGCATGTCTCCACGGGCATGTGGATCACGGGGACGTTCCTCATGCTGCTTGCCTGCGTAACATGGTCGCTCTGGATCGTCTTCCAGGGGCTGCTGCTCAAGGAGTACCCCAACAAGCTGCTTGCGACATTGATCCAGTGCCTGTTTGGCATGGTCCAGTCGTGCGTGGTGGCAGTGGCCGTCGAGAGGGATCCCTCCAGATGGAAGCTTGGGCTCGACCTCTCTCTGCTTGCAGTGGCATTCTCTGTGCGTGCTCTAATACTCCTATTCCTACTTTGCTGTGATGCTTAGTGCTGACGATTGTGACTGATGATGCATCGATCGATGCAGGGCATTGTGGGGACGGGCATGTGCTTCTACCTGCAGACGTGGTGCGTGGACATGAAGGGCCCCGTCTTCCTCGCCATGTGGTACCCCATGGGCTTGCTGTTCACTGCCCTCTGCTCCTCGCTCCTAGGAGAGACCACCCACCTTGGAAGGCAACCGCTCTGTCCCTGCAATCTACATATCATTTCACTTCAAACATACTAGATGACAGTGAGTTGGCATGTTTTTTGTTTCCCCAATGATTGACAGCATAGTAGGTGGGCTTCTGCTGGTCGGCGGCCTTTACTGCGTTCTGTGGGGCAAAAACAAGGAGGAAACACAACACACGACGATGGCATCTGACCATCAAGAGCAGGGTAGTAGACAGCAAGGGCTGCAAGGCCATGAAGATGCCGCAATCAGTTGTACTTCCACTGCATGTCAAGGAAGATGAGATGACCTGGAGTAATAAGGAGATGCGTGCAGCTTGCTTAACAACAAGCCGGCGTCTTTGATCTCGGATAAATGAGATAGCAAGTGTGATGAGGACACTTCACCGTTCAGCTGCACAGCCTACCTGACTACCTGAGTGATCCAAAACTGTAATATCCACCGACTGAATAAATATGTATATAGCATCCAGTAGCCAGTTACCAGCAATTTGCCAGCTTGATTTTGAAGTTCTAAAAAAACCTAAGTCGACCATCTGCTTGCTATTCAGGCAGAATTGAAGGACTCACTCTTCCATCATAACATGCTATTTGAGCGTCCAAGGTTGAGCGCGAGGTCGACGCCATGTTCCGCACTTCCGTGCGCGTCGTGCTAGGCAACGGCGTCTATGCTCGTTCGTTTTTGTTTTTTTTTTTTTTTTTTTGAGGAAACGGCGTCTCTGCTCGTTTCTGGATGGACGCATGGCTGCCGGCAAGTCATCCGATCTGCTCCTTCGCCCCGGCCCTCTTTGATGAGGTCGGTCCACACAGGAGGCGGCGGTCGGTTAGGCACGTGCTCAGCGGGAGAAGATGAATGCGCGACATCGCAGAGGCCTGGACTGCGCCGGTGCGCAGTACGCCGAGTTGTGAGACATGCTGCAGGGCATCCATCTCCTACCCGACACCTCCGATCGCTTCGTATGGAAGTGGACCGAGGGAGGTGACTACTCGAGCTCTTCAGCATACCGCAGCTTCTTTATCGGCCACACACCACGCTGCGAGGCGCCAAGGAGGTTTGGAGCTCGTCCGTCCCACCGAAGGTGAAGTTCTTCTTCTGGCTAGTACTGCATGAGCGCCTATGGACGGCGGCCGTAGGCGCGGACATGGACTACAACCATCCGCGGAGTGTGTGCCTCTGCGGGCAAGGCGACGAAACCCAAAGCCACCTACTCGCCTCCTGCGTCTTCTCCAGAGAGGTCTGGCACCGACTACTCTCCTTCACCGGGGCTACAGCACCTTGCCCCGGCTGTTGACGCGGCCATCGTCGGGTGGTGGTGGCAGACCAGGATGGCGGTGCCAGCCACCTTCCGCTGGCTTCGACTCCCTCGTGCTGCTTGTCTCTTGGGTCATCTCGAAGGAACCCAATCAGAGGACATTCGACGCCGTAACCTCCTCCACGACGCAGGAGCTGCATCGCTCAAGGACGAGGGCGACAACTGGATTGCGGCGGGTTTCAACAAGCTTGTGCCGCTTTTCGTGGCGGTGACCTAGTTGCTCCGTGCTTTCGACATCGCACAACGGTTCCCTTAGTTAGTGCAGCTTTTTTGCACCACCGTTCGAGCCGGTGCCTTTTGTAGTGTGCTTGCTTGCCGTGTGCCAAGCCAACTCGCCTAGGCTAGCATCAAGTCGTGTATCAGACTCTTTTTTCTCTTAAAGCAATACACGCACAGGCGTGCTCTCGAAAAAAAACATGCTATTTGAGAGTCCATAAAAAACATGCTATTTGAGAAGAGATTGTCCCTCCTCTTAACATAAAAACAATACCAAGTAGTGGCCCTCTTGGGACCGAAAGGTGACAAGGTCATTAGGTCCTGTTTGGTAGAGATTTACCCCCTTTGGACTCTAATTCCTTCTTGCATAGTAATAAAAAGCAATTTTAAAATATTTTTAAGAAAAATAGAAGCTAATAAAGCCACCATTTTTATCTTCACATGATCCTCCGTGCTAAACATGACCTTAATAAATCTTTCTAGACTTGGGTGTTTAGCTTGTTCCAAGTTCATAGAGTGGATTCAATTTAGCAATAGGGCATCATGTTCATCCCGTCAAACTTTTATGAGAACTAGGTAAATACCCCGTATGTTGCTACGAAATTTTTTAAAATGATATCTTGTGTGAAACACACGAATATATATATATAATTTGATGAGAATTGGAGTATTATGATGGAATTGTATGTTGCATGCATGTAGAAGTAGAATGAGAAAGGATCAAACGTAAATCACTAAAAAAGTTGACGAAGGAATGAAGAGGATATTTATTAGAATGCTTGAGTTAATGGTAGTGGACTTGTGGGTGGATGATGATGTGGTTGTGGGTCTATAGGATGATAGGCTTCACCACATTCTAGAGAAATAGGTAGTGGGCATCTTAAATCTTAAATCTTAAACTTCTATAAAGATAAAGCCCGCTAGCTTATTTCTTTGGCCTCTCTTTAAGCCACATCATAATCCACTTTCTTTGAAAAATCGCCATTAATTTTGGATTAGGAGCTTCTATATGTCCATCCAAATCATACGCAGCCGCCCATCATCCAATACAGGCGATGGTTCACTTGTGCTGGCCGTTACTATACTTGCCTGCCAGCCGTATATGACTTTTTTTTGTCTCCCAACATATACGTATAGTGAAACTCCTAACCCATAGCGGCACGCCGGCCACGAAGGGGAAAGGATGCCCGCCAATTATGGAGCTCCTGTTGAGGCGACCGGGAGGGCGACGCGAACTCCGACTCTGATCTAGATCGCCTCGCCGGCGATCTTGATCCCGCTCCACCGCCGGCCACAGCGGCCACGGTGTCCACGCCACCTCTTCACCTCGCAGTGTGGAGAGGGCCACCGCATACCGCCGGTTAGCCGTTCTTGGCGCCGTCGACCACTTCGTTTGCCATTAGGGCTTTGCCGCTTAGGGTCTCCTAAGTCGGATTGGTTTTGGTGGCTGTGCTGGTGATTATCATCACTGTGCAGCGCATCCTCTTGTGTGTCTCTGTGGATCGCCAATGGCTTCTGCAGGAGAAGATGGGGTGAAGGGCGACGGGGAGCACCCGGGCCCGGAAGTCGAGGAGTTGCTCCGGAAACTCAACCTAACGGAAGAGGAAGGAGCGGTGATGGACTTTGCGGATGATGATGAGGAGGAACCCCTAGCGTCGGCGGAGTGGTCGCTGGTGGGGAAGATCCTGTCGCCCACAACGATCCATATTGATTCGATTCGTCAGGCAATGAGGCCAGCCTGGGGTAACCCGAAGGGGCTCATGATAAGATCGATCGGAGAAAAGGGCGATAATCTTTTTGTCGCTGAGTTTGGAAGTGCGCGTGATCGGGAGAGGGTATTGGCAGGTACTCCGTGGTTGTTCTACAAGTACGCTGTTCTGCTGCAGGAGTATGATGAGAAGCTGAGGGCGACGGAGATCGAGTTTGTGCACATGGAGGTGTGGGCTCGTATCCTTAATCTCCCACTCGGCTGGATGAATAGATCAAAGGGGTCAAGGGCCATGGGGCTGCTTGGCCGAGTGGTGAGGATGGATGTTGATGGAGATGGGAAGGCCAGTGGGGCTTTTCTCAGAGCTCGTGTGGCAATTGAAGTGGACAAGCCGATCCGGAGAGGGGTCCTTCTTCGGATGAAAAAAGATGCAGAACCTGAATGGTTTCAAGTACAGTATGAAAAGCTCCCCTTTATCTGTTTCTCATGTGGGAGGATGGGCCATTCTGAACTGGAGTGCCCAACCCCGGCTGAGAGGGATGCAGAGGGGAAACTACCCCATGATGTCAAGCTCAGGGCACCAGAGGAGAAACGCAAACGAATCCCATCCTTCGCTAGTGCGGCGGCAGAGTCATTTGGCACTGGTTCGTCGTCTGCCTCGAAGCCTCCAAGACACATGAACAACTCTGGAGGTAGGGGCTCGGCGGATGGTTCGCAGTGATCTGAAGGTTTTGTTGCTGACTCTGAAGATCCCGAAGTCCAGTCGCCTCTGAAGAACACGGAGAGGGATGATATGGATGCTGAGGAGAGCAGAGGTGGGAGTGCAAGCAGGAAGCTCGACCTCGAGGGGGCGGCTGCTGGTCGCAAGCCTGGTCGCAAGAGGAAATCGAAGGTGGCCACGGCAACTACCCTCACTCCAGACTTGAATATTCCGTTGGGGGGAGAAGGAACAATGGTACCTGTGGGGCTGGTGTCTGCGAGAGTAAACCAGCTTGGAGGTGAAGGGGAAAATAGCGGTGCAAGCATGATTGAGCAGTTGAAGAAGCAGAGGCGGGGAAGTAACCAACACGAGAGATCGGCGGCGGCTGCGATGGACAGCCCCCGCCGGGCGCCATGAATCTTGTGAGTGTGAACTGTCGGGGCTGTGGGCAGTCCGAGGCAGTTCAAGAGCTTCGCCACGTGGTGGAGGAGCGGAGACCCGCGATGGTGTTCCTCATGGAGACGAGAATGGGGGAGGAGCGTGCCCTCGGCCTAAAGTGTGACCTTGGCTTCTGTCGACGAAATATCGGCGATAGTCCGACCAGGGGTATGCCCTGACCGGTAATGGATTGGCGGAAGGCGCACCGAGATTGCGAGCAAGACGTAAACAGGGAGCAATCACACAAGGTTTACCCGAGGTTCGGCCGCTATGAAGCGTAATACCCTACGTCCCGCTCTCTTTCGATTATGATGTGGATGTATGAGTTCTGTGCGTTATGCCGGTTCTCCCTTCGCTTGGGGTCCTTGCTCTCCTTATATATCACGGGAGCAAGGTTACAAGTCGGAACTAGCCTATCTCGGTACTAAGTTTACATACTTTACAAGTCTAAACTTTCCTATCTCAGCTAGGTCTTGTCCTCCTTGTCGGTCTTCGATATTCTTGCCCGTTTTAGGCTGTCCGACCAGCCTGAGCCGATCGGTCTTAGAGCTTGATGGGCCAGCCTGGTGACAGCGTGTCAGCCCAAACTAGGCCATGAGGGTATATGGAGTTTATACCTCCACAGCTAGTCCCCGAGCATCATGGATCTTGAGGGAAAAACACCGTCTTGCTTGGTTGAGTGAGAAAAGGGTGGTCGGACACACGTTCGACATGTGGTCCGAGCGGGGCTTGAGGACCGTCAAGTGCTTCCGACCACACTTTGCTTGCACTTGGTTGACGTTTTCGGTTTTGACCGAAAGATTTATGATGCTCCTGAAAAAGAAAAAAGAATTTTGAAAGGGTCCCAAATCTGGAGACGTGGGCCCTCGTTAGTATGTGATGCCTGCCATCACATGGTATCTGTCTTGATTAGTTATTGTCTTAGCTTAGTTTTGAAACTAAACTCTTTATAAGGAGAAAGGATCAGGCCGAGTCATGCGAATGACGTGGGCCCACGTAGTCCCCGAGGTTGCTGTAAGATAGTGTATGTTGCAGCAAGCTCTAAAAGAAGGATCTAGCCCAAGTCACCTCTCAGGTGACATGGGCCCACGTAGTCCCCGAGCCTGAGATGAGGTGGAACACGTTATGTCAGGGTCTAAAAAAGAAGACAACTGATCATTATATCGTGCTTTATGTGTTTCCGACCACTCTTTGAGTGAAACCGAGCAGCCAAATTTCATTTGGGGGGTCGGTTTGAACCATGCCATGACTTTGTCATGATTAAGTTAAGACAGCCTTCGCGTTAACTCGGTCCCCGACGTGGCCGTGAGACCATGGTTTTTGAATCTAAACCCGAGTAAATAGCTTTGCTATTTGTGTGCCCGAAATAACCGGTATCATTGGCGAAAAATCCCACTCGGTTGTCGGATTGTGTGGGTTGAATTGTTGATGCTATACTGTAACTTCGTTACAGTGGGTTGGAAAACTTCTTCAAGTTATTGCTGCAAAGAGAAAATTTGGTATGAGTAAATGTTTTGATGAGGTATGCTGAATCGTATTGATTTGATATAATTTATGACACGAAGTTGTATCAGGATGCTTTGTTTGATAATGGTTTAGGTAATCGCCTCTCCTTAGAGTTAATCAGTCCTCAGGTGTGTAGATGACCTATAGTGAATAGCGCGTTGCCGAATCACTTAGGGCCCTATTTCCGTTAGGCGACCGTCATCCCCGTGTTGTATAGCGTTGGAGCTGTGAACACGTAGCGGGATTGTTCAGAGACAGTGCATGCTGATTGTTTTCTGTTGGAGAGGTGACGTACTTGGCCATTTTGTACAAAGGAAAGAGGATGTTTTTAGCTTTGTAAAAATTGTTTTGAACATACTTTGAAGTAGTTCGTTTAAAGAAATCTTTTGTGAAAAAAGATTGATGAAGGCATGTATGATAGGTTGAAAGGGCACTTATCTGTATTTTGCTGTGAACCACCATCTTGCCGTGAAGGGCTTTGACAATGCCATTGCTCCTGGAATAATGATCATAAGGTGTGTAAGATTTTATTTTGCAGAAGGGTAGGTCATGCTTATTACAAGTTTGGAAGAAAAAATTGCCAGCAACACTAGTCTCTTTCTCATTCAAGAGCCGACCAGGCCTTAGGGATTAGATGATCCTAAACAAACAGCGCGTTGCCGGAATGTTTGGAGCTCGTTTCCTTCTGGAGCGACCGCTGGCGCACTCTGTGTTTGTATAGCGTTGTAGCTGTGAACACGTAGCGAGTGAGACCAGAGACAGTGCATTCCTGGTTGGCTTCGTGTTTGAGGAAAGAAATTTGTGAAAACTGGTTTTTCTAAAGTGTGGTCTTTTGAAATGGAGGGCATGAATAAAAAATTTATTAAGGACGTGAAATACTTATCTTTCAACCGTTGTGTCGCGTCATGATCGCGTGCGGGACGAAAATATTCGATTGCTAATGCAACCGTACATCAGCGACCGGGTTGTCACGTCAAACCGGCGTACGATTTTTCGTTTTTGGTCAAGTCAATTCTTGCTGAAGTGGTGGGTCCATTGCGTCGGTGTCTCAATCGCTCCACCTTCCTAACGTCGTGCGTCAGCGAGCGCACGGGGGGTTCCCGATGCGAGGGGAACGTATAAATGCTCATTGCTTTAGTGGAGCGGTTTTCGTCGCTTCGTCGTCTCGGGGAATGAGAGGGCTGCGGAGGTTTGATTACCCACGATCTCATCGGTTGCCTTCTCGATTCCTCCGAGCTCTTCTATAAATCAAGGCCTGCGCTGGGAGTTCTGTACACGCAGCGCATTCTCTGTTCCTGCTCCTCTCCTTCTGCTTCCACAAAACTTAGGGTTTTAGATCCCGTACTCGCGCCGCCGCCTCCCAGATGGATCGCCGTCACGGTAAGCGCCCAGCGGGGGAGGAGGAGTCAGTGAACTCCCCTCGGGAGGTGAGGCCACGGAGGAGGTGAACTTGGACTGGAGTTTTTCTTGGTTAATCTTGAGGTTTTCTTCTTTTGGTGTAACCGTAGTTCTCTTGGATGCAATGTAGATACACCCTCCTGACCATTGGAGGTGCGGCAGGCACCTCCGCCGCGGGCGCCGCCGAGGCGGCGAGGAGGGCGGCGGAGGAGCCGCGGGATGTGCCGGGGGCTGCCGCCCCCGAGCAGGTGGCTCCGGTCGTGGAGGCCGGAGCTGCCATTGCTGCGGCGGGGCATGTGGCTCCCGTCATGGCGGAGGCGGCAGCGGCGGCCGCCAGTGCCTCCACCGCGCGTTCGCTGAGCAGTTTCTCAGCGAACTCCCTGGTGTCTACGCTCGACCGCTGTAGGGCGGAGCTGGAGCACATCAGGAACCTCTATTCCGAGGCCACCAAGCAACTGGGGCAGGCGGAGGCGAACGCCGACCTGTTCCTGAAGGCACTCTCCTCCGCCCAGGAGGAGCTGGAGGCGGAGAAGCAGCGGGCCGCCGACTTCGACGCCGAGGCCAACGCCGCCGTCAATGAGGCGGCGGACGAGAGGCTGGCCCGCAAGGTCCAGGTGGACACGCTGCTTCAGCAGCGCGAGGCTGCCGACATCAGGGTCGGTGGTAAGTGTCGTTTCCTGCATTGTTCATATTCTCTCGATTGCGCTTGTCTTTGTATTTTAATCTTTCATTCTGCTTTTTCAGAGCTGACGGAGCAGCTGGAGCAGCTGCAGGAGGCCGCGCACGCGGCGGCGGATGCGGTGAATGCCCAGGGCGGCGATGTCATCGCGCGGCTGGCGGCGGTCCCTGGCCAAGTGGCCGCGGTGGCGGTTCATGGCGTTCGCCATGGTGCCTCCGCCGCGTATGCCACCGTCGACGCCATCTCGGGCGTTGATGTTCGTGGCATGGAGCTGTCGGTGGCGCGCATGACGCCATGGAGGGCGCGCCGTCGAGTTCACCGGGCGGCGGAGGCCGTCGTCGCCGCGACTCTGTCGACCCGGTGGTCGGCAAGGCGTTCGGGGATGACTAGATTGCTTTAGATGCAATCGGTCCCCCGTTTGTAAAAATTTTTATATTTTTAATGAAAGAAGTTGATCCTTTGAGATGCGTCCCGTGCCGAAAGCCTTCGAGATTCCTTTTATTTATCCCTTTACTTTGTTCCTCGTTTTATGACTTTGTCATGCCGTAGGATTTTGTTTCGGGATTTGAAATCCTTTGTTTAGAGAATGTCGTAACGCGTCGGATCTGAACGATGATTTTCCTTTGAATAACAAGAAAAATTCATGTGCTCAAGTGTTTGACACGAAGAACTTGATTTCTCATTATAAAATAGTACACATTAGATTGCTTTTTTGTCATTTAGAATGACTTACAACGATGTGTACGACTGACGCTAATTTAAACTTTGAAAGAGAAATTGCCTAAAAAAGGAAAGACTCGTGCTGATAATAGAGAGGAATCCATCTCTTGTTGTTTTAATTTTCCGGCTCTGCTTCGCCTTTTTCCAAGTCATGGACCATGACTGGGTCTTCTTCGGTACAGAGCAGCAGGTCATTATCATCCAAGACTTGATCGTCTCGGCGTCTGGCGTGGTCGGATATACTTATCCCGTTCCGAGTAGTATTGAGATTGTCCTTTTTTGGAAAAGACACATCTGTAAAGGAATCTAAGGAGCTTGAATTTTTCTCAAACTGATTTCCTTCTTGAACTACTTTGTACCACTCGCCGTTGATAAACATGCCTTCGGATGTGTTGCGCCCTGGTGATCGAACTGTTCTAATGCGCCGAAGATTGGCTGGGTTTATTGGATTAGGGAATATGTGCTCGGTGTGGGGCGGTATCCTGTCCTCAGGAGGAGTTGGACTGGGGAGTCTCCAGTTTGGTTCTCTGGTTTGCAAGTTGTCCAAGAAAGGAGTGATAAAATCATTACGGTTTGTTTGGACGGATGGAACCGTTCGACCGGGGGAAGGACTCCGAGCACGTCTGTATACAGTGGTCGTCTGTGTGGGCTGCTGGGTGCAATCATGAGGCTCGTCAATGTCAGGCGAGTCCCTTGTATCTTCCCTTAATGGGTTCTTGCCGGAACTACGGCGATTCTCTCTGGTTGCTGCCATGTGTTTCTGGCGTTCTTCCCTTCGTCTTCTTTCTACGTCTCGGTGTCGGTCAGCAAGTGCCCTCGCCCTGTGTGCAGATGCCATTGTCATTGAGGGGGATTGAGTTGAACGTGCTCGTGGCCGTTCTGCTCTTTGCTCCGTTGCACCTGATGTTGCCATGGCAGTCAATATCTCTTGCCGTCGTCTTTCCCTACGTTGTTCGTCACGACGAAGGGTGGCAGCTAGCTCAGTACGTTCTGCGAACAACCGGGCGTTGGATGTGTTGTTTTGTAGAGATCGCTCTTGCTGCGTTGCCGCAGTAGGTGCAGTTGGTGGGTTCCGACCAGTTCGTCGGATTTCCCGCTGACGTCTCTGCCGTTCGTTGCAGCGTGCGTTCCTGCGCTGGGCCGTTGACGCGTAGCTCCGACTAGGTACACCGTGTCGGGTAGTTTGTGTTGTCTGAGCTTGACTGCTGTTGATCCGTGAGGCTTGTTGTGAAGTCCTCTCTCTCAGATCTTGGATATTGGCCAAGATTCTTTGCCGTATGTTACTTGGCTGGCCTCTTCGACCATCGCGTACGATGATCGGTCGTGGTCGGAGCTGCTGTGAGTTTCTGCCGCCATCTGGCCGTGTGTGGCTGCC
Source organism: Themeda triandra (assembly GCA_018135685.1). Lineage (NCBI taxonomy): Eukaryota > Viridiplantae > Streptophyta > Magnoliopsida > Poales > Poaceae > Themeda > Themeda triandra. Next base: position 95,189 of record JAENPR010001586.1, on the reverse strand, counting down.
ACGAAGATTTGCTGGAACGTGCCGCTGTAGATTCACCGGCTATAAATGCGGCTGATCGGAGCGCCCAAAAGTGACTCTACGATGGTTGTTCTGCCTTCGTGTCGATGGATTAGGAATTCGTTGTTGTCGCGTGAGTTGCAGATCGCGCCTAACGCGTCGTCGGAGCGACTCAAAGTTGGCATGGGTTTCGATCAACCTCATGTTTTGTTGATGAATCAAACGGAGTAGATCCGTGTTGCTGACATGTCTCCTTTGGTTAGGACCAGTCGGAGGTGTTGACGCCGTGCCGTCAACTATCAGCGGTGGATTGGTTGGGACCGCAATGGTGTTCACCGGGATGAGTTGGATCTGGTTTGGCGTAGCCACCATTATTGGTGCCATTGTCGGCGTGATAGCCGGAGGCGTGAGAGTTGCGATTCTTTGGGTTGGAAGTCCGTGTGAACGCGTTCGAAGTTGAAGGTGAGGCCGCCGAAAGTCATGGAAGCCGGGAAAGAAACCATCTTGATTGGCGTGAAATCTTGGTGCGCACCCCCTACCTGGCGCGCCACTGTCGACGAAATATCGGCGATAGTCCGACCAGGGGTATGCCTTGACCGGTAATGGATTGGCGGAAGGCGCACCGAGATTGCGAGCAAGACATAAACAGGGAGCAATCACACAAGGTTTACCCAGGTTCGGGCCGCTATGAAGCGTAATACCCTACGTCCCCGCTCTCTCAAGCGATTATGATGTGGATGTATGAGTACGTGCGTTATGCCGATTCTCCCTTCGGCTGGGGGTCCTTGCTCTCCTTATATATCACGGGAGCAAGGTTACAAGTCGAAACTAGCCTATCTCGGTACTAAGTTTACATACTTTACAAGTCTAAACTTTCCTATCTCAGCTAGGTCTTGTCCTCCTTGTCGGTCTTCGATATTCTTGCCCGTTTTAGGCTGTCCGACCAGCCTGAGCCGATCGGTCTTAGAGCTTGATGGGCCGGCCTGGTGACAGCGTGTCGGCCCAAACTAGGCCGTGAGAGTATATGGAGTTTATACCTCCACAGCTTCCCAAATGCCATCGTCGTCAGGTCGGAGGGATTAAGTGGTGGCTTGGTGCTGTTGTGGCGTCAAGATGTGGTGGTTGCGGAGCTGAGTAAATTTAGATCGCATATAGACGTTTTTTTGTCGTGTGACCGTCTACGGATCTCACACTGGTGGCTCACAGGGTTCTATGGCGAGCCTAGAAGGGAGCGACGCAAAGAAAGTTGGTTTTTGATGAGATTCCTAAGAGCACAATCGGATGCGCCGTGGCTGTGCCTTGGGGATTTTAATGAGGTGCTCTCGACCGAGGAGCACTTTGGTGTCAACGAACGTGAGCAGTGGCAAATTGATGCGTTCCAGGCGGTGGTCAGTGACTGTAATCTTATAGATCTCGGCTACCATGGACTCCCATATACTTGGGATAACAGGCAGGAGGAGGAGAGGAATGTGAAAGTTCGACTGGATAGAGCATTGGGAGACCACAAATTCATGGAGCAGTTGGGGGAATTTGAGGTTTTCCATGTGCCGCTAGCCGAGTCGGACCATTCTGGTCTTCTGGTGGAGGTGAGGTGCAGCGAACAAGAGGGGCGGCGGCAGCGATCGGGTCGGCGCCCCAAGCCGTTTTGCTATGAAAACATGTGGAAGCAGCATGGTGAATATATGGACTTTGTCAATCGAGCCTGGGATCTGGGCCCTAACCCGGGCGACTTGGAGGCGGTGGCAAATAGCCTATCAAGTATGCAGAAGGCGCTGAAGGCTTGGGACAAGGACATTTTTGGGTCAGTCAAAAAACAGGTAAAAGATCTGCGGGCGCAGCTAGAGGAAGAGCGGTCCAGCAGTCTGTACCGGGGGCCGTCTGATAAAGAACGGGAGATTATGTCGAAGCTATCAGACGTCTTAGCCAGAGAAGAGACAATGGAGAGGCAGCACTCCAGGATCGCTTGGCTAAGAGATGGTGACAAAAATACTGAATTTTTCAGACTAAGGCTCGGGCGAGAGGACGGTCTAACCGAATCAAGTCGCTGACAGATGAGGAGGGCCGCAATTTCACTGAGCAAGAAGACTTGGAGAGGATGTCATGTGATTTCTACCAGAAGCTCTTCTCAGCACAGGATGAGTTGCAGCTGGAGTTAGTGTGTAGCCACGTGCCTAGAAAGGTGACACAGGCTATGAGTGATTTCCTGGATGCGCCGTTCACTGAGCAAGAGGTGGAGAAAGCTCTGTTCCAAATGGCACCCAGTAAAGCTCCAGGGGTTGATGGCTTCAATGCCGGTTTCTTCCAAGCTCATTGGGATCTGGTGAAACCGTGTGTGTCTCAAGCGGTACTCAAATTCTTGAATGGGGGTGACTTACCAGAGGAGGTGAACAGGACATTGCTGGTCCTCATTCCAAAAGTAAGTAACCCACAAGAGCTATCGCAATATCGGCCTATCTCTTTGTGCAATGTTTTGTACAAGATTTGCTCCAAAACTATGGCAAACTGATTACGATGTATATTGGATGAGGTTGTCTCAGCGGAGCAAAGTGCTTTTATCCTGGGTCGGTTGATTACAGACAACGTACTCATTGCATATGAATGTATTCACTACCTGAGGAAGAAGAAAGGAAAGAGTGGAAACTGTGCTATCAAGCTAGACATGGCAAAGACCTATGATAGAGTCGAGTGGCAGTATCTAGAGTCTATCATGAGGACCTTGGGTTTCTCGGAGAAATGGTGCAATCAAATTATGAAATGTGTGACCACTGTCTCCTTTTCAGTTCGGGTAAATGGGGTTTTTTCAGATGAGTTTACACCAACAAGGGGTATTCGGCAGGGCGATCCCATCTCGCCCTACCTTTTTTGCTTTGTGCAGAGGGTCTATCCTGCATGCTCAAGAATATCGGACCCCTTTATGTTTCAAGGGGAGTAAGAGTGAGCAGACATTCACCATGGATCTCGCATCTCTTGTTTGTAGACGATTGCCTAATCTTCACACAGGCATCCAAGCGAGGGGCGGACAGGGTGGCTACCATCCTGGATAATTACAACCGGGGGTCTGGCCAGCTGGTAAACAAGAGCAAGTCGGCCATTTTCTTCAGTTCTAATTGTGACCAGGGTGTGAAAGAGGAGGTTCATGAGTGTCTACAAATTTCGGTTGAGGCACTGGGCGAAAGATATCTGGGGCTGCCCACTACTACCGAAAGAGGAGCAGGTGATGTGTTTAATTATGTGCAAGGAAGGGTTTATGGCATGATAGGAGGCTGGGCAGAAAAAACTCTAATTGTGCTGCGAGGGAGGTTCTGCTCAAGGCTAATGCCCAGTCGGTCCCTACTTATGCGATGTCCTGCTTCAAATTATCACCAAGGGTTTGTCAAAAGTTGACATCTGTGGTTACAAATTACTGGTGGGGGAGTTCACTGGACAACCACAAGATGCATTGGCTCCGGTGGGAGAAACTCACTAGGGCCAAGAATGAAGGAGGAATTGGTTTTCGGGACTTCTCACTGTTCAACAAAGCTATGTTGGGGAAGCAATGCTGGTGGTTGATTACAAGGCCGGACACGCTCTGCGCGCAGGTGCTTAAGGGGAGATACTATCCTACTACTGACCTCCTCTCGGCAACCAGGAAAAGGCGCAGTTCGGCAACCTGGAAGGCCATCATGCATGGCCGGGATGTTATGCACCGGGGTCTGATCAAACGACTAGGCCCTGGGGATATCAATATATGGGAAGAGAACTGGATACCTGGATTGAGGTCGCTTAAACCGCTGATACGAATGGAGGGAGCCACAGCGGGAAGGGTACATGATCTCTATATATCAGGTACTAGAGTCTGGAATGAAGAAGAAGTTCGCAAGACTTTCATGGCGATCGAGGCACAGGAGGTACTTAAGATCAAACCGAGTGTGCGACTGGAGGAGGATTTCCTAGCCTGGGCATTTGAAAAAAATGGTCACTAGTCAGTTCGATCAGCTTATCGGTTTCTGAAATAGGAACAGACCGCCATGGCCATGGCAGCTTCAAATGAAACAACAGTATCTGGAAACTCAAGCTGTTGGGGCGCTCTCTGGAAGATGGAGGTTCCACCCAAGATCAGAGTTTTCTGGTGGCGGGTACTCCATAACTCGTTACCTTCTAAGGCCGAGTTGAAGAGGCGACATGTCGAGAAGGAAAGCTTCTGTGAGGTGTGTGGTGACCCGGCTGAATCATTGTTTCACATCTTCTTTGAATGCCCAATTGCTAAAGCATTCTGGAAGGAGGTGAAGAGATCGACGGGGAAGATGATTCCGTACCTACACCCGTGGTCTTGGGCAGCAGATATATTCAGGCCGGACGTATGTTCTCAGGCCACGGCAGCGCTGGTGGCGTGTGGGGCGTGGTCGTTGTGGCGAGGACGAAATGATCGGCGCCATGGGCGCAAGGTATGGGAACCTGGAGCTATGGCCAGGTTCATATCAAGACTGATGGAGGATCTTGAATCCCTGAAGATGTTGCCGAAGCCTAAACAGGCAAGGGCTAAAGCAACATGGGAAGCTCCTCAAGCAGGTTGGTTCAAGATCAATGCAGATGCAGGCTTCGATCAATCTACGTGCTCAGGCCGGGCTGGTGTGGTCATTCGCGACCAGTCAGGCTCGGTGGTTGCGGCTGCCGCAAGATGGCTGGATGATGTGTCTGATGCTCTCTCGGCGGAGGCTTTGGCAGCAAGGGAAGGAGTCGAGCTTGCGATGGAACTAGGGCTTGACCAAGTGGTGCTGGAGGTTGATTGCCAGGGACTTGCAAGCTTGCTGAAGGATCTGTCATCATCGAGGTCGTCCATAGGAGGTTTATGTTATGATATTACAGAGCTAGGCAAGAACTTTAGTCATTTTAGTGTTAGTTGGGTGTGTCGGGAGGCGAACTCGGTGGCTCATGTTTGTGCCTCGTCAGTTTCCGTTACCGAGCGCTCGGCTTTTTGGTTTGATGATTTTCCGGACTGGCTAGCTGCTCTTGCAGCCGCCGATTGTAATCTTGCCATGATTTAATGAAAGCTCTGTGATGCTAAAAAAAAAAAACATATACGTATAGTGCATGCTGCCCGTAATTTTTTTAGTAATATATCAGGCGATGATGACCTGATATGTAAAATGTGCATGCGTCCTTCAATTCCTCCAACAGGTAGCGAACCATCGCCTCACAGGATTGAGAATAGTTCCCACTATGATCCTTCAACGTCTCGCTTTATATGCACTAGAAAGCGATGGATTTGAATGGCAAGTTCTTTGTCACTCTCCCCTCATCTTAAATTGTTCCCTTAAATTTTAGGGTGCATGATTTCAATCAGAGTTTCCTCATCTTGCTAAATCAGTTTCAAGTAATGAAGTAAAATTGACATGATGTAGTTTGAGTGTGTGGATGTAGTGCCAATATAGTTTAAGTATTTGCTTTTCTTTAATGTAATATAGAATTCCTCTAGTTAGTTTTGTAGGAGTTTAAGATCAGTTAATTTCATTGAAAAACACATGATTTATGAAAAAGAAATTGTCATGTTACAAATGAGGCCCAACAAATAGCGAAGATCCACCGAATGGCCAACTGCCCAATGAGTATACAAAGGGTCCTTCGATCGATTGGCTGTTTTTTTTAGATAAAGGATCGATTGGCAGGTTGTGCTCTCTAATAAAGGATATCATATATATATATTAGATATATATACATACTATTTCTCTCAAAAAAAGATATATACATACTAGCACTTGATTGCTCTTCGTGAGGGGCAAAGAAGTGCGGTTTGGTTAATGGCAATGGTCGTGCTTGTTGACTCACACTCCACTCACGTGTGTTGAGGCTGGATTAGTAATAATAAAATTAAAGGAGTTGCTATATCAGGTGCCTAAATTTTCTGGCATTAGTATCTTAGACAAGCATCAGTATAATTAAAAGGGGCTTGAGCATTTCTACCCTTACTTTGAAGTCCATTTGTGATTTTACCCTCGTTTTTTAACTTTGTGATTTTACCCCGTAATTTTTAAACGAAGGAAAACTTTACCCCTAGTTTGTTAAGTCCTTCCAACGATCTTAACTTTTGAACAAAATAATGACTTTGTCCATGAGTTTTTACCCCTGTTTTCTTATGTTGTATTTTACCCTTATTTTTAGACATCAAGCTCTCATTTTTATTGGACAGATTTTTGTTAAAAAAATATGCAACACTTTAATTAATAATCCACATAAACCCAATTTAATATCGTTAGATGTGTGAACTATCGCCTCCCAGCGGTTGGAGAGGGACATAAGAGTATCCTTGTCTTTTTGCGCAGTTGTTTTTTCATTTATTTTTCTTTTTTGGGCTATTTAATCAATCTGTCTCGAGACAATATTATATAGTAGGGGTAAACAGAGCTTCGTTTAGAAAAAACGAGGGTAAAATCATAAAGTTAAAAAAGGGGCAAAATCACAATTGGACTTTAGAATAGGGGTAGAAACACTAAAATCCCTAATTAAAACGACAACTCTAAAAGAAAAAAATCACATTTTTCCTGTAGTCAAACAATAATAAAATTACATATTATCTGAACAATAACAAAATAAAACCGGGACACCTATGTTTGCTTCAACTGAAATGAAGCCAGCTTAGCAAGTGCTATATGCATGGTGTTTGGTGACGGGGAACAAACAGAAATTGCAGCAGCAGCGCTGAAACAACCAACCGAACAGGCAAGATTAACTATCTGTTGTTCCCTGGATATTCATCATGTTTGCCATCCATGGCACAGTGAAGTTGATCTATACTCCCTCCGTTTCATTATGTTTGTCGCTGAAGCTCGGGTCCGGTAATCAAGGCAAAAGCTAAAAGGTACTGCCACCCCTAGTATGTACTGTCATCTGCACTGACACACGTCTGGGATGCCGGCCGGCGGGTTGGAATGGGTGGTATTTTTTCTTTTTTTAACCATCATGTGAGAAGCTCTCGGGAGGAGGGAAGTGATAAGGCTGCTGGCTGCCTCGGTCTGACATCAAATGGTGCAGTACGGTACAGCCTAGTATCTCTGACACGAGTAGGGAACGACAAATATTTTGGTACACACCACTGTGCTACAACGACATACATTGTGGAACAGAGGGAGTATGTCCATCAATATGGATATGTTTTTCTTGTCAAAAAAAATATGGATATGTTTAAAAAAGAGTCCCTTATAGAAGTAGGTGTTTGCTTTAAATTTCTCTTTCATTATATTGCCGCTTGCTATAAAATCAATATGGCAACAAAACATTTTTTGAGCAAACCATATGTTTGTCAAACTCTTCATTTTAGTGTAATGATACGCAAATCTTTTGCGTATTCGAGAAGAAAAAAAAGCAAACCAGATAATAGGGCTAATGATTATATTAAAAGGAAGAGAAAAAGATGCAAACTAGACAAGGATCAAAGGGTCAAGCAACAACAACACAACAAAGAATCGGAAGCAACTAACTCGCAACTATTGACAATTTACAGAGGGGCCCATCAATTAAGAACTCAACACATGCCGCACAACACCACCACTACTCTATATCATTGTTCCACAGTCTACCAAGTTGCACCATACCATCACTTGGATGACAAGAGGTCAACAAGCCATTGTCACTAGTTATGTTGCCTATGGATCTTGCATGTTTAAATTCAATCAACCCTTTAACACTAGAGATTAGCAGGGTCGTGTGTTTTGTGAAGCTCATTTTGGAAGTGAATCTAGTTATACACCCAGCCCGTAATATAGATTATATGTTATGTATATGATTTAACATATTTTAGAAAGAAAAGATTATAGTGATATTTTTAAATAAAATACCCATATATTAGCGCCACCATGCTATTTTGTCAAAAAAAAACTCAGAGGATATATGCTGCAGAGATAGTGCAATAAGTTTGGTATGTAAAGACTGCGGTGAATCATGACGCACGGAGTGTGCTAAGTGTTGTGTTAGTGTTATAAGCTGCAGAAAAGATGATTACGACACCAAATGTCGTCATCGATTCAGATCCCACAATGATCGTCCTTGCCGATTATTATTAAAAGTTTATAGTGATCAAACTTTTTTTTTGAGGCAATATAGTGATCAAACTTCTATTAGCATAAATAGTATATGCTTTAAGGGATATTAGCGAGCAAAGTAGTACGTCTTATATTTTAGGACGGAGAGAACAAGGTGACATAAAGAAATGAACTAGCACTATATGTGTAGCATCCATTTGCTTACTAGCTCCGATCTCGTAGAAAAATACTGCTCTCTCTCTCACACAGAGAGAGAGAGAAACACGCACTCTGTCACCTTTGAATTGGTTTGATGATGGATCAAAGACGATCCAAAACGGAGTAGCTAGAGCTAGCAGCCTGAGGCCCCAAATAAACCCAAAGCACGTCGGTCTGCTGGGCCGGTGCTGTCATGGACGACGCAGCAGGAGGCAAGAAGGCGTATGCGGTTGCCATCGCCATACAGGTGATCTACACCGGCATGTTCGTCGTCTCCAAGGCAGCGTTCGACCATGGCATCAACACCTTCGTCTTCATCTTCTACCGCCAGGCTGCTGGCTCTCTCCTCCTTTTGCCTATCGCCCTTCTCCGCCACAGGTACATGCATATATTGCTGATCATCACACAAATAATATACCGATTGGTGTGATCATTGTTTTATGGAGTTAGGATTTTTTAGGAACTATGCAAGGTCCATGCCATCTCCGATGCTGCTTTTCAAGCTCTTCATATGTGCCTTAACCGGGTACGTATTCATATTCAAGTATGTAACCGGGTACGTACTATTCAAGTATGTACATATAAGACTAGGAGAGACCAAACATTTTTCTTTATTTAGCTGTGCCTATCCTTTAGGCAGAGGCTGGGAGCATCTCGTCCTAAAGACGTTTATCAACTCGATGTACTGCATAAATAATTAAAACCTTCGGTTAAAAAAACATATTGTTCTTGTCCTCAGGATTACATTTAGCTTGAACCTGTACTTTGTAAGCCTCAAGTTCACCTCTGCAACAGTGGCATCTGCGACTGACAACTCACTGCCGGCGGTCACCTTCTTCCTCTCACTGCTCTTCAGGTACTAGCTATATAGTTCCACAAATATAAGGAAATAAATATAGTGTCTAGTACTGCTTGTTGCTCGATCATCGCCATATATAGGCATCGCCAATGGCTCCTAGCTAAAGCAGAGAGGACAAGAGCTGCAGGATGGAGCATGTGAAGCTGAAGAGCTTGTCAGGCGTAGCCAAGCTCGCCGGGGTGGTGCTCTGCCTCGCCGGGGTCTTGGTCATCGCCTTGTACACCGGCCCGTCGATGAGCCCTGTCAACCATCACCGTGCCTTCGCCTCTCACGCTTCGTCTGCAGCCCATGTTGTTACGCGCAGCGCGTGGGTGAAATGGACATTCCTCATGGTCCTCGCCAATATGGGGTGGTCTCTCTGGATCGTCCTCCAGGTCAGTCGTCGTGTAGCTACCTCTTCACTGCACTGCAGCTTGTGAACGGATTCCTGCAGCATAAGGTAGAGAATTAGCAATCTTTTGTTTAAGTAGCCGACGTAAGTAAAACATTATTTCAATTAAATCCAATAAACTTCAAGGCTCATAATAAATGATAGCTTGGGATGACATAATCATTATTAAATAAATCTTCGAGACACTAGTTGTTCACATGGTCACAAGATGAGCTTAAGTTATACATTCCACATAACAAATGAGTATAATTTACTAATATGTGTATACTGTGTAATTCGTAAAAAAAATTACGGTCGGTAACCGACGACGCAGGCTGCCGTGCTCAAGGAGTGTCCGGACAAGATCCTTGTGACGGTGGCGCAGTGCATCTTCAGCGCGGTGCAGTCATTTGTCGTTGCAGCTGTGGCTGAGAGGGACTTCTCCAAGTGGAAGCTTCGCTTCGATATTGGCTTGCTCGCCATTTTCTACTCGGTAAGTTTTCATTGGATTTCTTCATTAAAATAAGCCTAAGTAAGTGTAGGCTTTTAGGCACACAAACTAAAATATATGACACATCTATATATCTAACTATTGATAACCGTTTGAAAAATTTTGTTGGTCAACTGCTACATACATATCAACCATTGTCAGGGGTTTGTAGTAATGGGAGCTGCCTACTATCTACAAGCTTGGTGCATTGAGATGAAAGGCCCCGTTTTTCTCACCGCATGGACTCCACTCTGCTTTGTCTTGACAATATTCTGCTCCTCTTTCTTCTTGGGAGAGATCGTCCACCTCGGCAGGTATATATCTCGAGAGTCTTGCACTAATGACTACAATGGATGCAAATAAACAAGTTTCACATCATCACATTCACGTGCACGATGATCTTTGGACTTTGGGGGACATATGAATGCCTATATAACAATGATGAAACTTCTCTTGTTATTTATCATTTTACTGCAGCATTGTTGGTGGAATCTTGCTAGTTGGCGGCCTCTACAGTGTATTGTGGGGTAAAAGCAAGGAGGCCAACATTGACCCATGCAGAGAGGTGAATAAGATCAGTGATCCACAAGACCATGTACGGATCGATATATAGGAAGAACGAGCAAGGGGGGGTCATGAAGTGGCAACGTTAGCACTTAGTACCACTAGCTGAACAAGTGTGACCAATATAATCCTCCATGCATTCTATCAATCGACTTTGGATACACATATAGCTCTTGCCAGATGTTAGCTTGTATATATGTCAAAGAAACCAGTCAAATAATGGAAGTCATTCATGCAAGCAAATATTAAAAAATCCTCGACCTCGAGCTTGAAGGAGTTTTAGTTGCCAAGGCCAACAATGGTATGTGCGTGAACTTTAAAGGCTGCAATCCGAGATCGATCTAGGATTTGGATAAGTGTTAAAACGTAGTTCAATCTTATGATAATGGGTCATATATATAAGCTAACAATTCTCTACTTAGCCCCATTAGCTCTTTTTTCTTGAAGAATCCATTACCTCTTATTGGCCTATTAGCTCATGTTCCTCCATCCATCTTTGGATTCCTCCTCTTTCTCTCAGTACTAGATGGACACATCATCATACTCTTAGGTCTTTACCCCCTCTCCTTTTTTTGACCGAATCGGTCGGGGAGTCCCCGACCTACTTTTTTTGTTTTTCAACTAAATGAAAGAATGAGTGTATGTACATTTTTTTGGTTTACAAGGCCTCAGGCCTAAAAAGAAAAGAAAGCTAGTCTAGCTTAAGCTCTCTCTCCAATTGACAATTCGGCTGCTCTTTGTTGGTTTGGCCTTCAACGAAACCAACCCGGTTCCTTTGAGAGGAGTTCCTTCCACCATTCTACTGATTTTCGCCCATTGTCGAAGATAACTTTGTTTCTAATGCACCTATTACCCATTGCTTTTAGCTCACAGTGGTGTAATCGAGCCAAAAATAAAAGCCATGATGAATGCTCTCCTATGGTATTAGCTTCACTCTAGCGACAAGTACCTAATCCATAGGGAAAACCACCCTACTTCCTCATCGAGCTCTAGCAATACTTTTCATGGTGGCATGACACTTAGAGGTAAGGGACAGTAGGGTCAGTGAGGAGGCCGGGACGATGTCGAGGATGATGGATGAGTGATGAGGATTGAGAGCAAAGAGAAAGACACAAAGTTAGGAAACACACCAACACAAAGGAAAAAAAAAGATATCCACGGAGTGGGTGAATCAGTTGTGGACGAAAAAAACATATGACGTGGCTCAAAACAACATGGATAAAAAAAATATTATGAGGATTCGAATATATGGGAGTCGCCTTGTACATTCTGAAAACCTCTTCGAAGTTCGAACCTCCTTGGGTTTTGAGAGTCAAATAAAAAAACGGATAATAAAAATAAAATCAGTTGACGAAACAGTGCTGCAGAAATGCACAATAGCCACAGGAGCCCAAGGCCCAAGCCCATGGTGACCCACCGACCGTGGCTCTGCGTTTTCTTCTCCACTTGATTCGCTTCGCTGTGAGATCTCTCATCCATTCCACACCACTCTCGTCGCGACGACTCGGGGAGACCGCCGCCGCCGCCCTTCGCCAGGTGCCCGGGTCTCCGCCGCGTCCTTCGCCGGCGACGAGAGGTCACCAGGTTCGCCTGCCCCTCCCTCTCCCTCTCCCTCTCCCTCTCCCTCTCCCTTCGTGCTGGGCGAAACCGTTCTCCCAAACTCTGCTACCCTAGCTGAAGCTTCCCATCTGTGTACTTGCTGCGTCTGGATCTGGTCTGGTTACGAGTGTAGGATGCTTGCATCCGGATCTGGTCTAGTTAGAAGTGTAGCTTACTTGCTGCTTTCGGATCTGATCTAGTCACGAACGTAGTACAGTTGCATTCGGATCTGGGGGCGTAGAAGAGTTTGCTAGTCTTTTACGAATTGGTCTGTGAGCTAACTGGATGCTCGGACTGGGGTGTCAGTTGAAGTTGCTGTTAGTGTGATTCCAGTAAAGGACAGTTGATCTTGCGTCCCGAAGCACATACACATGTTGCCTTGCTCAAATATGATGTTGCAAATTTCCAGTCGTGAACAAATTCGTGTCTTTGTCTGACCTTTTTTTTCCTGTACAAGAATTGGATTTAATGCTTTCAGTTAGTATGTGTATTGGAATCCAGTGTTCCTTTGAATCATATCATATACTGAAAAAAGAAAACAAATCACTGATGGATTCTCTTTTTATGCCACGCTGCAGCAATTCAGTAGAAATGGCTGACGGTGAGGACATCCAGCCTCTTGTCTGCGACAATGGCACTGGAATGGTCAAGGTCAGTGCTTTCCCCCCTTACTGTACAGACATCATCTCCCTTGTTTGTCTCCAAATATGCAACTAACAGTGGCTCTCTTCCAGGCTGGTTTTGCTGGTGATGATGCGCCAAGGGCTGTTTTCCCTAGCATCGTGGGGCGTCCTCGCCACACTGGTGTCATGGTAGGCATGGGCCAGAAGGACGCCTATGTTGGCGACGAGGCGCAGTCCAAGAGAGGTATCCTCACGCTCAAGTACCCGATTGAGCACGGTATTGTCAGCAACTGGGATGACATGGAGAAAATCTGGCATCACACGTTCTACAACGAGCTCCGTGTTGCCCCCGAGGAGCACCCCGTGCTGCTCACTGAAGCTCCTCTCAACCCAAAGGCCAACAGGGAGAAGATGACCCAGATTATGTTTGAGACTTTCAATGTCCCTGCCATGTACGTTGCGATTCAGGCAGTGCTCTCCCTCTATGCTAGTGGGCGTACTACTGGTATGGCCTGCTTCTAACTTTACTTCAGTGTTGATTCAGTTTCCTACTAATAATATCTCAATGGTTCCGTTATGATGTTATCAACTGTTTATCTGAGGTTATTGTTAAGGTCATATCAAGTTGCCATGTATCTTCTATTCTTGCTCATCAGATTGCATTACACAGATACAATGCATATATTGTTACCAGCTCAGTCTGTAGGGTGATATGAATTAAAAAAAATATGTGTCTCAACTAATAATATACCAGGTCATAATTAATGGAAGAAAAAGTTAACTGTTTACACTCTGTGGCTGAAGTTTCCTCTCTTTTTTTTTCTCAATCTCCAGGTATTGTTCTCGACTCTGGTGATGGTGTGAGCCACACTGTGCCCATTTATGAAGGATATGCCCTTCCCCATGCCATTCTTCGTTTGGATCTTGCTGGTCGGGACCTCACAGACTCTCTCATGAAAATTCTCACTGAGAGGGGTTACTCCTTCACAACCTCTGCCGAGCGAGAAATTGTAAGGGACATCAAGGAGAAGCTTGCATATATAGCCCTTGACTATGAGCAAGAGTTGGAAACTGCCAAGAACAGCTCCTCAGTTGAAAAGAGCTATGAGCTGCCTGATGGTCAAGTAATCACCATCGGTGCAGAGAGGTTCAGGTGCCCTGAGGTCCTCTTCCAGCCGTCCATGATTGGTATGGAGGCTGCTGGAATCCATGAGACAACATACAACTCAATCATGAAGTGTGACGTGGATATCAGGAAGGACCTCTACGGTAACATTGTGCTCAGTGGAGGTTCTACTATGTTCCCGGGTATTGCTGATCGTATGAGCAAGGAGATCACTTCCCTGGCACCAAGCAGCATGAAGATCAAGGTCGTTGCACCACCTGAGAGGAAGTACAGTGTCTGGATAGGAGGGTCGATCCTAGCCTCGCTCAGCACGTTTCAACAAGTATGTATTGTTTATATTACTTCCAGCTTGTGCACTTTCTTCTTTCCTTTAACTTGTAATAATATGGCTGAAATGAAACACTTCTGAATTCTGTTATGTGGTTCTGATGTACCAGATGTGGATCTCGAAGGAGGAGTATGATGAGTCTGGCCCGGCAATTGTTCACAGGAAGTGCTTCTAGGTTTCGCAAGTTCCTCATGGTTACCTAGTCTCAAGTTATGTCCCCTTCATTGCTCGAGATATGTGGCAGATTTGCATGCTACGTTTATTTGCATCGGACCTGATTCTTCTCTGGGATAGACCCTTCTTTGTGTGTTGTGGCTTCATATGCGGTTTGTGAGATTAGTTGTCAAACATGCTTGGCTTGATTGGTTGTACCTGTAAGAGCTGATAGTTATATAAATTCCTTGGACTGTGTTGATGCTATCATTAGTCTTGTATGAATCTGAATTCCAAAAGCATTGTTATCTGAGTATCCGTGCAAGTATGAACTTCAAGTATGCTTTGGTAGTTTGGTTGCAGCCATGTCAAGTTGTGAAGGATGCAGTGCAGATATTTGAACAATATACCAACCGGAGATTATAAAACCATGGAAGCCTGGTTTGGATTCTTCTAGTTGAACCACTACTAAAAATAGATATTGTATTTTACAAGGTAGCCCCTATTCTATGTCAGACAGAGTAGTATTTGATGACACGGCAGGAGTTTGAGGCCTTATGGAGTCTCGAGATGTTTTGCAGCGTAAATTTAAAAAAAAAAGAAAAAAAAACTCATCTTGGAACAATGTCTACTTCTCTTACAGCGTGCTATCAACATGAAGCCAAAAATCGAAACTTTCTTCTAGCTAGTTCTTTTCCTGCGTTGCCATGTAAATGTCTCACAAGAAATTCATCGCATGTTCCCATGTAAATAGCTTGGTTCCAGGCATGTTAACTTGTCAAGAAGTCTCGTCGACAAACGCCATATTTGTAAGACAAAATATATGAAGGATGTAGCTCAATGCAGGTACTGAACAATGAACAAACTGGAGATTATGCAACAATGGTAGCCTGGTTTGGATTCAACTAGTTCAATCATCACAAAACATTGTAACAGTTTACAAAAGTTGCCTCTACCCCCATTTTATATCAAATGGAGTATTTGTTGCCACTGCAAGAGTTTGACATTTTCAGAGTCTCAAGGCTGCATTATGTAGTGCCAAAATTGCAATAAAAAAACTCATTGTAACAGTGTTAACTTACAGCAATGGTGGAACCAAATCATCATACAAATGAGACTGGAATTTGCTTTCTCATAAGATTTGGCAGGGCTGACCTAATCTATGCTTTTGGTATAGATTATGCTTTTATATTTCGTTATTATCAACATGAACCTAAAACTATAAAGTTTAGTTTCTTCTAGTAGTTTGTGTCCTGAGGGCCAGCAGCTCCACACATCATTAGACGTCATATAACAAAATCATCAAAAATTTCCTTGCATTTGTCCCCATGGTAGCTAGCCACTTGACTTGAAGGCATGGGTCAATGCATTGTACGCTTCCACACATCGTCTGAATTTTTCTTCTGCTTCAGCCTGGAGAATACAGACGTGTTTAGAATTAACATCTTTGATATGGTTAAACAAATCAACAAAAAAGAACCAACTTATTGTTTTTGGCAATCTTTATGTTCAGTCACAGTTTCAACAAATCAGTTCAATCTATTTGGTATGTTGTGCATTTTAATTTGGCAAAGTTAGAATAAGGATGTTGGGGGAGCCTATTTGGACTGTCTGGCTAGTGCCCTACCATTCGGCCCTGCGTCCACATGGCAAGGATTGATATGGTTGATCTATTGTAGGCAAGGATCACCATTAATCGGTTCTGTTTCTATAAGCCAAACCCTTAGGTCATCCTTGCCTATATAAGTGTACCTTGAGACCCTCCACAATCAATCTATTATCCCCGCGTGTTTACAGGTCATGCATGCAAAACAATTCCTTGAAGATAGCTATTGAAATAGCCACTAAAGTTCAGCAGCAATCACCAGAATCACACAATGCAAGCATAACATGCATACTATGGCACCAACCTGTGAAGGCCCTTGATGTTTGTCGGGGTGCCACTTGAGAGCAGATGCACGAAAACTGCAGAAACACCATGTTGAGAAAGAACCAATTAGCAACTGTGACAATGAAGCCCTGCAAGTGCAATGATCTGTTGTAGGAAATGTTTAGATGACTCACGCAGCCTTAATATGATCCAGCTTTAAGGGGCCTAAAACTGGCAACCCGAGAGAGATCCTATAGCTTCGCAGATCATCATGGCCCGACGATTCTTCCTCGTCGACATCACTTTCGTTCCAGAACTTTTCCTTTGATTTGGTAGACTGAGATTGCTCCCTCCATTGAAAACCACTAGGATTACTACCAAGGCCATCATTCTCCCCAGGCCAGTACCATGTAAAAGATTTCTTACCACCATAGGTACCAGTACCATATGGTGTGTCTGTGCATTCATCATCATCATAGCTTTTCCAGTTCTGCCCACCTAGGTTAATCATCAATGTACACTTCTTTGTCATCCAAATATACAGAAAATAATTTGGAGGTAACAGCAGATCATGAAATGTAAACTTATCCATAATGTATTAACATCACGTCATATAGAATCCTGATGTATTAACATCACTGACATATAGAATCCACATTTTAAGTAAATAGTGGAGAAAAAATCATTAGAAGCCAATTTTCACATGGAAATGTTAATTCAGAAAAAATGCAACCAATTCATATGTAAAAGGCTGGCAGAGCAATCATGTTTGTATATTTAGTATCCATTAATCAGTCTAGTATTCTAAATGATTGAAAACATAGAATTGAGTTGTACAAAAGAGCACAAGCATTTAACAAATTCAAAAGTCATTCAAGGTAAATGATTTGAAAGAGCTTACGCTTATTTTTTCCATAGGGATTTTTCCCTGGAGTAGAGCGCTGGACCTTTGATCTGCTACTACCTTTCTGCTTTCTCGCTTGTTTGCTACTGCTTTCCTGTAGAGAACATTGATGTGTATTTGAAGCAATCCATTTTCACAGGGGGAATATGTTTCCGAAGGAAAAGAAGAGAACAAGTCAATGAACTGGACTGTGGTACACCTAGAACCAGAAGAATTCACATGTCCAGTTATACCGGACAACGCATTGAAACAGGGTGGAGGATATAGCTCCAGAAGCTAAGTCCATTAGTGGAGTTGCTTAGAGACAAGCTCACAAATCTGCATGTAGAGAGCGAGAAATCCACAAGTAGGAAAACGGTCACCAAGACAATACCTGACATGGGCTCCCGCCATTGAGCAGAAGGTTCTTGAGGGCACTCTTTGCATCCCCACGCTTTTCACGGACGGAGAAACGGACACGAGGCTGCCCAAAATAACCGTTAGGTTCCAAATGATTCAAGAAAAGCCGATGCCATGGTGCATGGCAAGTGGTTCAGGAGTAATGGTTTTGGCTTTGGATCGCATTGTGCTGGGCCTTGTAAGACAAGAACTTATAGTTCCATAGACAAGACAAGAAACAAAACGTGCAGTAACTTTTATTCAACTGAACTAACAGCTCGCAGAGTGATAATGCAACATTACACGCGCACATTTTGTTTAGAAGAAGGAAATGCAAGCTAAATCCATTGTCTACTGACAGTAGTTTGATACTGATAACTGAAATTCGAGAGACTGACATGGAAGGTTTAGCTTACTAGACAGACTTAATCCCCCTTGCATCTACTACTAACTAGTATAAGGAGGCAAATCGAGTACGTAAATATGGATGGTGGGGATGAGGTTACTAGGCAGGAGCTTACCGCGGATTTGGAGAGCGCTGGGGCGGAGAAGTGGAAGGCCCGTGCTGCCCACCCCGTCGTCGTCGCCGCCGCCGCCGCGCCCCTCCGTGCGGCCCCTGCTGTCAGCATCCCCTGCGGCTCTCCGTTGCTCGCGGCGGCGGCGGCGGCGGTGCACGGCGACAGAGAAGAAAGCAGAAGGGCGCACACACTTCTGATCCAACGGCTGGCTGGAGGCAAGTCTTTGCAGAAAAGCCCCTCACGACCAATTGTTTTGCGAAGAAACTCTGGAATGGAGCACGGATGGCGTTTTTAGATTATCCAAACATGAGATAATCTAGTTTTCATAAATCATCTGCGATCCTCCATGATGATTTGTGTAAAGTGTGTATTCGTCAGATCTAAACTTTCTAATAACTCAACATAAGCGGTAAACCTAGATCCATCCTATCATCTCAAGCATAACGGCTCAAATAGTCAAAAGAAAGCTCTTTCAATAGCTATCTTCGATTAACTGTTTTGCATGCTTTGCCAAATTCGAAACGCGCAGCATATGTGGATTGAATTGATTTGTTGATACTGTGGATTGAACATATAAATAGCCAAAAAGATACTAGTTCAGTTCCTTTTTATTGTTTTTTATAAAACTTTTTTATTATCATTTTGTTTAACCATATCAAAGATGTTAATCCTGTGTATTCTCCAGGCTGAAGCAGAGGACAAATTCGGACCAATTTAGACGATATGTACGAATGCGAGGAGTTTTCTTTGATGATTTTGAGATTTTCTTATGACTTCTAATGATGCGTGGAGCTGCTGCTGGTCTTCAGGACACGCAAACTAGTAGTAGAAGAAAGCAAAATTTAGAGTTTTAGACTCATATTGATAATGACGAAATATAATAAAAGCATAATCTGTCCCAAAAGCATAAATTAGGTCAGTCGTGTCCAGCCGAATCTTGTGAGAAAGCAAATTCAAGGGCACATTTATATGATGATTTGATTCCACCAAAGCTGTAAGTGTAAAGTAAAACACTGTTCCACTGAGGTTTCACAGTTTTTGTCAAATTTGACGCTGCAAAACGTATTCTCTAGACTCCTGGAAATCTCAAACTTTTGCAGTGTCAGCAAATACTTCATTTGCCATGAAATGCAGCAGAGGATACTCTTGTAACAATTGTTTCGTGGTGATTGAAAATCCAAAACAGGCTACCATTGTCGTATTATATAGAATAGAAACAAAAAAACCCAGCCCATGTACAGGGCCATTCATACTTGCACCGATGCAAAGATTACAAAGCTTCCATAATACATACAAGGCTAGGTAGCAGCAGCACAGTCCAAGCAATTTATAAAACTATCAGCTCTTACAGGTACAACCAAACAAGCCAAGCAAGTTTGTCAACAACTCATCTCACAAACCAGGTAATAGGACACAGTGCGCTCGCACATGGAGCCACAACACACAAAGAAGGGTCTATCCCAGAGAAGATTCATGTCCGATGCAAATAAACGTAGCATGCAAATCTGCCACACATCTCTCGAGAAATGAACGGGACATAACTTGAGACTAGGTGACGATGACGATGAAGAACTTGCGAAACCTAGAAGCACTTCCTGTGAACAATTGCTGGGCCAGACTCATCATACTCCTCCTTGGATATCCACATCTGGTACATCAATGCAACACATCATAACAGAATTCAGAATTGTTTTCATTTCAGCAACATTATTATGGGTTAAAAGAAAGAAAGTGCACAAGCTGCAAGTGATATAAATGTAAACAATGCATACTTGTTGGAATGTGCTGAGCGAAGCTAGGATAGACCCTCCTATCCAGACACTGTACTTCCTCTCAGGTGGTGCAACGACCTTGATCTTCATGCTGCTTGGTGCCAGGGAAGTGATCTCCTTGCTCATACGATCAGCGATACCCGGGAACATAGTTGAACCACCACTGAGCACAATGTTGCCATAGAGGTCCTTCCTGATATCCACGTCACACTTCATGATTGAGTTGTATGTTGTCTCATGGATTCCAGCAGCCTCCATACCAATCATGGACGGCTGGAAGAGGACCTCAGGGCACCTGAACCTCTCAGCACCAATGGTGATTACTTGACCATCAGGTAGCTCATAGCTCTTTTCAACTGAGGAGCTGTTCTTGGCAGTTTCCAACTCTTGCTCATAGTCAAGGGCTATGTATGCAAGCTTCTCCTTGATGTCCCTTACAATTTCTCGCTCCGCAGAGGTTGTGAAAGAGTAACCCCTCTCGGTGAGAATCTTCATGAGGGAGTCCGTGAGGTCTCGGCCAGCAAGATCCAAACGAAGAATGGCATGGGGAAGGGCGTATCCTTCGTAAATGGGCACAGTGTGGCTCACACCATCACCAGAGTCAAGAACAATACCTTTAGATTGAGAAAATAAAAGGAGAAATTTCAGCTAGAGTGTAAACAGTTAGTTTTGACTTACATTGTTTATACTTGGTATATTAGTTGGGATACTTATTTTTTCCTTAATTAATATCACGTACACACTGAGATGGTAACCATATATGCAGCACATCAGAGTTATGAAAGCTCATAAGTCATAAGCAAGATTGAAGATAAAGAAACCCTGTCTTAACATGACGTTGACAATAACCTCACTACCTCAGATAAACACTTGACAACAGCATGTTTGAACCATAGAGAGATATTACTAGGAATCTGAATCAACACCAAAGTAAAGGGAGAAGCAGGTCATACCAGTAGTACGCCCACTAGCATAGAGGGAGAGCACGGCTTGAATCGCAACGTACATGGCAGGAACATTGAAAGTCTCGAACATAATCTGGGTCATCTTCTCCCTGTTGGCCTTTGGGTTCAGAGGAGCTTCAGTGAGCAGCACAGGGTGCTCCTCGGGGGCAACACGGAGCTCGTTGTAGAAAGTGTGATGCCAGATTTTCTCCATGTCATCCCAGTTGCTCACAATACCGTGCTCAATCGGGTACTTGAGCGTGAGAATACCTCTCTTGGACTGTGCCTCGTCACCAACATACGCGTCCTTCTGGCCCATGCCTACCATGACACCAGTGTGGCGAGGACGCCCAACAATGCTAGGGAAAACAGCCCTTGGTGCATCGTCACCAGCAAAACCAGCCTGGGAGACAGAGAGGCGTAATTAGTGGCATATCTGGAGGGAAATAAAGGAGGTAAAGGTTGTACAAGTTACAGGAGAAAGGACTGACCTTGACCATTCCAGTGCCATTGTCGCAGACAAGAGGCTGGATGTCCTCACCGTCAGCCATTTCTACTGAATTACTGCAGTTTGGCATACAAAAAAAAAATCCATCAGCAGTTATTTCTATTTATTTTCAATATAATGATTGAAAGGAGCATTGGATTCGAATAAGCATGCTCACTGACAGCACTAGATTCAATTTTTGTACAGGAAAAAGGTCAGGCAAATTAAATGATTTATTCATGACTTATAGCACTAAAATTCGCATCATCATATTCCAGTAAGGCAACTGTCCTTCACTGGAATCACACCAATAACAACTTCATTCAAGTGACACCCGAGTTGAAGCATCCAGTTAGCTCAGACCAATTCGTAAAAAAAAGCATTAGCAAACTCATGACTGCATCTGAAATTTGCAGCATCATATTCCAGTAAGCTAATATGCGTATTCCAGTAAGCTAATATGTGTGGTGAATGGTGATCTACTTCCGGACGAAAGACCAACTGCACTTCACTGGAATGACGCCAACATCAACTTCAACTGACACCCCAGTTCAAGCATCCTGTTAGCTTCGTAAAAGACTAAGAAACTCTTCTACGCCAGATCCGGATGCAACTGTACGACACCCGCAACTAGATCAGATCCGAATGCAAGTACACTACACTCCTAACCGGATCAGATCCGGGTGCAAGCATGCTATACGCATGCTATACTTGCAACTAGATAGATCAGATCCGGATGCAAGTACACAAATGGGAAGCCTAAGCTAGGGTTCCCTTGGGAGATCGGTTTCGCCCAGCAAGCACGAAGGGAAAGGAAGGGGGCAGGCGGCGAACCTGGTGGACCTCCGGCGAAGGACGCAGCGGAGACCTCGGCACCTGGCGAAGGGCGGCGGCGGCGGTCTCGCCCAGTCGTCGGAGGGGAGAGGGAGAGACTTGTGGGCTTGTGGTGTGGAGGAAGGGGAGGAGAACGTGGTCTCCTTGACTCCTCACGACTCGCGGCTTAAAAAAAAAATTATTAAAAAAATGAAAACAGCTCTCAAAACCGTACCAAAGGATATCCGTGGAGGGTGTAACTGTCAATCTGAAAATTGGAGCGGTTCAAAGTGATTTTTAGGATGATTTGGAGCGGTTCAAAATGATTTTTTAGGATGATTTTCAAAGTGAATTTTTTAAGATTTTCAAAGCAAGTTTCACATGTTAGAGCATTTATTATACCCTTTGTATCATGGTCGTATGGTCTTTTATCGCTTCGTCTATATGAGACTCATTGAGCCTCATTTCCTTCTATTTAGATGTCATCTTGCTTTGTGTCTCACCTTTCATTCGACTCTAGTCACCCAAACCATTATCTTCGTCATCCTTCCATCTCTCTCAGTGGACCCTCTTGACCTTATCTGGAAGTGCCATCATGAGAAGCATAGCTATAAACTGACGAGGAACATATGGCGATAGGAAGACCATCCGGTGGCTTCCTTGTCTCACCGGAGTGAAATGAATAGCATATGACGGTGTTCATCGTGGCCCTTATTGTTTGCTTCAATGCAATATTGTTAGCTCAAAGTAGTAAGTAATAGTAAAGGGGAGGGGAGTGAGTAAGAATAATGTAGTAGTGATAGAAAAAGAGGGGGCGGTGAAGAGATGCATGGATAATGTGGGAAGGATGCTTGCATGTTGGGTCTACATGTCACTTGCAAACATTTTGAAGTGTCGTAGTGGGTGGTTTGTTTGATTTCGAGAGTCAAGATGGCATATGATGTCTGATTTTTTTTATGAAAACTTGTCTTCAGATTACTTTGAATCGTTATAGTAGATAATATGCCCGCTCAACAGATCTAGGAGTTAGTGGTGTACGATATCTAACTTTTGAGTTTATAGGAGGGGGTTTTCAAATTATGAGACAAGTTCAGTATGACAAAATGGATTTTACTCTATAGTCATATTGATAATATTTAGTGTTATTTTTATGGAAGTACTCATTACAGCTCAATGACATATATAAATTGAACGAAATAGTTTTTTTTTCTTACCGAGTAGAATGAAGTAGGTATTGTAAGTTCAATAAAAAATCTCTACAAATACATTTGAAAATTGGACGCGACTAACGCCCGCACGGGGCGCGTTAGCGTTACAGCATGCATTCCCAAAAATAGTAAAAAACGATGAAACCCATATTTCCATTCCTGTATCCACGGCAATTGTTCCGCGCGCGCGTTCGCTTCGGGCGGGAAAAAAACAGAAACACCCGCGCCCCATTTGTGTGAGTTGCTCGAATCCATTTAAGACAGAGTAAAGGCCCACGGCACCCCACCCAAAAACCACGCGGCCCAAACGGGCTCAGATAACCACCACAAGGCTGTTCTTCTTTCCCAGAACGCCGCCGCCATCCCCAGGACGGGGGCGCCGTCGCCACCATCGCCGGCCACCAGGGCGATCTCGAGAAAAGGGGAAAAACAGGCAGAAAGAAACAATACAGGTACGAAACTAATTCGCCAGTTTATACTATCATCAGCACAAAAAACCTTGGATTTACATGATATCTACTCTTTTGCATAACCTGAATTCAGATCTGAATAGAACCGAGCAATTTCAGCTTCCTGCATGACCAATTCAGTTGTTTATGAATAGCAACTCAGCGCTAAACTCACTGGAAGGATCACTGGGTAGATCGGTACTTACAAACCGGGCATCCACCCTACTCAGTTCGGTTGTTTTATCAAGAGCAACTCAGCACTATACAATCTGGAAGGAACAGTACTAACAAACTGGTAGATCGGTACTAACAAACTGGACATCCACCCTACTCAATTCAGTTGTTTGTCAAGAGCAACTTGGCACTAACAAATCTGGAAGATCAATTTTACTAACAAAATTGGTAGATTCAGTACTAACAAACTGCTTCTGTTGCACATGTCTACTCTGATGCTTCACGGTTTCACATCTGCACAAAAATAGAAAAATGTAAAACAGAACCCATTAGCAAAACAAAAAGAACCATTAGCAAAACAAAAAAGAAGGTGTTCCAGTAAAAGGGGGAAATGAAAATGATAACAAGCTGTTAGTATTTAATGAGTTGGTACACATATTGAGGGACCTATTGAGTCAAATAAAAGCAGTGCAAATAAAACTTGCTTTCAGAATGATATTGAACTACTTTACTAAAGATAATGAACTGTTATTCATAATTTGTTGAACTGCTTTTCTAAAATAAGCTACCAAGTTATTTTTCATACTGTATCACACTTATAAACTGCCCCCAGCATTTTATGTTCTCAGGTATGGATCTTAACAAGCCTCCATCGGAATTTAATGAAGACTTGTTCGATGGATTGGATTTGGAATTTAGCAGTCCGTTCTTTTGCACTCAAATGCCTCCGATTTCAGAAATGTCTCAGATTGCTTATCCGCAAGAGAACTGGCAGGATTTGCCTGGAGTTAATGTTGATGGTTTAGAAGAGGCAGTTCCTGCAGGTTCAGAAGAGTTTGTTCCTACAGTGTCTGAGATCAGAATGTCATTGGAACATGCAACAATAGAAGATAAGGGTGAATGTTCTACTGCTGATCCTGTCCTTCCTGCTGATACTGTCCTTCCTGCTGATCCTATTGATCCAGTAGTTGATCCTGTAATTGATGCTGATCTGGTAGCGAGTGCGAGGAAGAGGTGTGGTCTACTCCTCAAATGCCCTACAACGGCATGACTTTTGCGACACTGAAAGAAGCCAAGGAGCACTACAACTCTTATGCAAAGAGGATTGGTTTTTCCATTAGAACAAACACATCAAGCCGGTGTCTTCGACTGGAGAGTTTGAGAAGGTACAGCTGGTGTGCAACAAAGAAGGTTGTGGCAAAAAAAAAAAGGTGCTGAGCTTGATGATGCAATAACTTGCTACTCAGATAATGATCTAGCTCCGGATGAAAATGTTTTAGATGATGAAGAGGATGGGCAAGGAGAGAAGAGGAAGAAGCCTGATGGTTGCAAGAAAAGGAAGAGGGAGAAAATGATATACACAAACTGCAGAGCCAGAATGGTTGTGAAAAAGATTGGCAGCACATGGCAGGTTATCTATTTCATAACTGAACATAACCATGATCTGGTGGTCAAGCCGTCCCTGAAAAAGTTCTTACGGTCACATAGAGGGATCCCGCGTCAGGAGAGAGATTTCATTGTTTATTTGCATGAATGCAACTTAAGCACGGAAAGATGATGCAGCGGTGATGAATTTATTCTATGGGCCTCAAGCTTTCACTGGTGCCATACGAAGCAAAGCAAGTTTCCAACTTTCGCGCCACAATCCATAAGACGAAAAAGTTCAAAGATATGCAAGAAACACTGGATTATTTCAGATCTTTGAAAGAAGAAGATCCAAACTTTTTCTACAAGATCAAGGTTGATGAGAACCACGGGGTAGAGAACCTTCGATTGATTCAAAGAAGCAAGGCAAGAGTACAAAGAGGCGCATACTGGACTGTGTTTCCTTTGATGCAACTTATATGACAAACCGATGCTATGCCTTTCACACCATTCATTGGGATCAACGAGGCACTACCAAACTTTCCAGTGGGGTGTGCGTTCATCGGGAATGAGAAGGCAAGTACCTATGAATGGTTGTTCCTTACATTTCTAGAGGCAATTGGTGGGCGGCGCCAAAGAACATTATCACGGATCGGGACGCGCAATGAGAGCAGCCATCTGCAGGATTTTCCCGAAACAACACATAGGAACTAGGTGGCATATAATGGATAAATACACAGGCACAATTGGTCCTGTTCTAGCCGGAACGATGAGCTAAATGAAGAATTTTTGGAGTGCATCAACCACACGGTAAGTCCGGCTGAATTTGAGGCAAGCTAGGCTGCTATGATTCAGAAGCATGCATTAGAGCAAAATGGCAACTTCCAAAGAACTATACTCAGACGAGTTTCCGCCGCATATTACATGCATAGCTTCTTCCCCTTCCTCCAATCCACTCAAAGGAGTGAAGGGTTCAATGCATTGCTCAAGAAGTACGTGAACCCTAATATGTCTGTGTCTCCAGTTTGTGAATCGGTATCAAAAGATACAGGAGAAGTGCCTGGTTGCACAGGATGCTCAGGACTTCCGGACAGACGAGAACGAGCGCAGACGGTGGTCCAAGCACCCGCTTGAGAAGCATGCTTCCACCCTGTACACGAAGAGGATATTCTACAAGTTCTCACAGGAATTTGAAAAAACTGCAGAATACGATGCCAGGCCGGAAGGGGAGTTCCAGTTTTTGGTGGTTCCCTATGGCAAGTTTGTTTTTGGCTATGGGAAGAGGAAGTATCTTGTGACAGCGATAAGAGAGGAGGAAACCTACATCTGTGAGTGCAGTAAGTTTGATAGGGATGGAATACTCTGTTGCCATATCATGAGAGTGATGGTCCATGTAGGTGTGACGTTGATACCTGAGAGGTACATCCTCAAGAGATGGACGCAACAAGCTGTTGGCAATGATACGGATCACCAACAGAGTGTGGCTGCACAGGCACAACTAATAGCCCGAGGTATGCCCTTGAATAGTGAGAAAGCTTTGCGGTTAACTAATGCATCCACCGCACTTGCGGCACTTGCGGCTGAAGGGTGTACCTCTGATGAGACATATGCTGTCTTGGAGAAACATATCAGAGAGATTCGGTTGGAATTTGGAAAAATTAAGAAAAGGAATTTGGCAAACAGACAGGCTGCTGCAAGAGCCCCTATTCCTACTGCCCCAAACACAAGTTCTGGAGCTCAGTCTTCAATGAATGCAGCAAATAGACAGGCTACAGCAAGAGCCCCTATTCCTAGTGCCCCGAACACAAGTTCTGCAGCTCAGCCTTCAATGAATGCAGCAGCAAGTGGGCCTGCTTCTAGTGCTCCAGTAAGAGCACGCAGCACGTTGGGTGCCACTGATGCAACACAGTCTTCAATGAATGCAACAGGTCAAACCTACTAATCCTTATACAATCTACTTCAGGCTACTATACTCCCTACGCTTGGTTCCTTAATTGCTTGTTTTGCATTTTCAAAACCTGTAGGTACAATGGGGGGCCCGAGCTCTTCTAATGTGGGGAACCCTCCCAAGTCGAAAGCCAAAGGGCGCAAGAAGCAAAAGTGCTATAAGAAGGGGATGAATGCACAGCCGAAGAGGAAGAATCGGTGCAGCTCTTGCAAGTCATTTGATCACAATATACAGAGATGCCCGGACAAAATAGGGAGAGAAGCTGGGAGGCAGTGAAAAAAAAAGTTTAGTTTTAGTGTTTTGGGGGAGAAACTATGATCCTAAGTTAGTTTGTTAATCTTATGATCACAATGAACAATGTGTTTTTGCCTTGGGAGATTTGTGTTTGCAGACCCAAAAGGAAGGGTGCATATCATTGTCCCTGTTTTTACAAATGGTCATTGCTACCAAAAAGCGCGTGTGTATTATAACTTGCCTGGCCAAATGCTATAACTTGCTGCCAGAAAACTAATAAATTACCTGCCTAATGATATTAAAGTGCTTACTAGTAGTGCACCCCTGGTTCTTAAAACCTGGTATACTATGTACTGCTCACTAGTAGTTCCGCATGGTTGTTGCACAAAAAAAAAGACTTTACCTGTTACAAGATTAAGCTTCTCTTTCCAGTCCTTTGTTTGATTATCTTTATGAGTTATCCACTTGTGCAATAAGATCTTGCGGATGTTGATAATGTCAGCCGACTGGAAGTATTCCAATATCATCCCATCCCAGTGTTCAGCATGCATCAGCATGTGAAAACCACAATCATGGCTACAAAAAAAGAAGAATTAAAAAAGAGAGAAGTTCCAACCACATCCATATATGTGCTACTAATGCGAAAAAAGAACAGTGAAGTTCGGAAAAAAAGGTAGATGCTATCAACGTGGCTTTGAACTCTACTGTGGAAAAGCAAGATGCTTGCTCCTCTTAATCTACATTGTTGTTACTATAATCCATGGAACTGTAGTGGCCATGAATTGCATGCAGCAGATAATCAGAGCCATAACACAAAACACTTGGTACACCATATATTTATTCTGTTCTTAAAACACAAATACTGCCTTAGTAAAATGAATAAAAAATTGCTAATAAGATAAACACTTACTTGTTGTTCTGGTTTGGAACGCCAATATCAATAGGTTTGTAGTCGGATATGGGTTTTTTTTCCTCATAGTGGTACTTGATCCAAAGTTGTTTGATTGCGCCTATCAAGGCTTTGCAGCAGCTAGAGAGATGTGTGTCTTCTTCAAGGCTTCTCATTGAGTCTAAGACCTCAAATCTTTTGTTGCGCAGGTTGAGCACAAGCAAAAAGTAATGTCCTACTTGAGCTCCAGCATTTCCAATCATTTGAAGAACAGGGAACATGATCTGTGTTTGAGGGGGCATATATTATCAAATCAATGCCAGCATGTATGATGCACCACCCTAAAAAAAAGTAGTAAATGAGAGAGATGTCGGAAACACATACCATGTGGTGATGGTCTAGATGGTTTTTTTTAGGATTGAATGCTTGCTCAATCTCTGCCTTATGAAGCTCACCGCGCAACATGAAAGTCTGAAAAAAAGGCAGAAAGCAAATAAAAACTGCCTTGCCAAAGAAATAAAATTGCTATCAAAAACATAAAAAATTACTTGGTGCTGCATAAAGAATTGCCTCACTGCAGAATTACATGTGAACAAAAAAATAGAGAGAAAAAGAGATGTATGAACTAACCGAGATTCGTAAGGGCAGAACCCATTTGATAGAATTCTTGCATGTGTCATCAATTGTGTGTATTGCAATTTCAACAACTGGAGTCATCAACTTCCCTTTAGGCTTGACAGACAGGGCAAGATGGTCCAGAGTTGCATAAAAAGAGCTGAAATGGACCAAAATCTCACTGCACACATTTAAAAAAAAATAGGTTTATTATATCAACATAGGGGGGAAAAGCGACATATTAGACATAACAAAAGTTCTATCAATACGCACTTTTGAGCTTTAGAAGATGTAGATGTCTGTCTTGTTCCAAATGCACATACAGCATTGTATAAATCGCGGACTTCCTTACTGCAGCGAAATTTCATTTTCTTATCAAAGTTGATGTAAGGCGTTAGAAGAAAAGCAGGTTTTTTGTCAGTCCTCCTTGGCTGAGGGAAATATGGAGGTGTAGCTGAAGAGTTTCCACTAGTGGGGTCCTTGGAGAAAGAAGGGCCAGGCATGGCAGAAGCAGCACCAAGATTGATGGGTGTAGATTGAGGAGGTGGAAAACTAAGAGGGTCCATAGGTGAGGGAAGGCCAGACACATACGCGGGTGCTGCTGCTTGCAACTTTCTCATCTCAATCTTCGAAGAGCATCGGCCTCCGCTCGAGCCAACTCTTCTTCGTTGCATTTGATAGTGACCAATCGGAACTTGCTGATGCGGGAGTTGTTTGAACTTCACCTTCTCCTCGCTTTTGTTACCTCAATACCACAGAGCTCGAAGTCCACCGGTGGGACGTAATCTTGCGAGAGCTTGAGACTGCGATGCTGAGGTGTAAAGGCCATAGGATGTCTTTGAGTCTCACTCGTGTATGGTTTTCTTAATCAGTCCAATGATTCATCAGCAAAAAGAAAAATATAACTAGCTAGGAAATAACAAACTTTAGAAAAACAAAAATTGAATAATTTTAGAAAAGTCAACTTAACAGATTTGGGGGCGCGATTTGAGGTTTCGAGAGAAAGTAGTTCAAAGCACAAAACTAAAGTAGTTCAAGACAAAAACTACTCGGATGAGTTAATTAATTTCCATTGAGTCTAGCACCTAGAAAATCTTGCGAAAACCAAAAAATCAACTATTTTCAGAATAGCAGTTCAGAGAATTCAGAAAAAAATTCAAAAAGCATGTAGTTATCGTTGATATAACGTTCGTAGGTGTATAGCAGATTGTTATCTCGAAAAAAGCAGCCATTTATGTAGCATGTTAGGTTAGCAAGAGTACGGATTTCAGGAAAATGTAAAGAAAACAAAAAAATATTAGGGTCAAACAAGTGAAGTTACCATGAGAAGGCAGCCTGAGCTTTCCCTTAAATGCTTCTCTACGGGTTTTGGGCTGGACTGTATGTTCTGGAAGTACAACCACAAGAGGTTGAGGTTCAATGGAAGTTCCTGTATCCTTCGAGTAGATTTACCTTTCAGGATTTGCATCCTTTGCAAACGCACATCCAAGGTGACAAGGTCCTGACTATCTTCAACTTCAACATCATGTGCAGCAGGGCAGTCCTTTCCTCCTTGGTGACCTTCATCATTTTGTTCATCTTGCTGTCCATTATCTTCTTGCTGTCCATTCTCTTGATCTTCATCATCAGAGATAGGGTTCAGGTTGCCATTACCATTGCCATCATCATCAAATGGTTGTTCATCAGATTCACTATCGTGCCCTTCATCTTCATCCTCCGAATCATCATCATCACCTCCACTAAGCAAATCCTCTTCTTCATAATCTTCACCCAAAGATTCAGCTTGGGCAAAGATCCGCCTTTCTCATTGCCCCGGTACGCACTTGTGAAGTTGGAGATGGGGCTTGCTCCACTTTGGAACGCTTTGACCTACCATCCCTATGTGTAGAGGGAGATCCACCTGCACCACTACTTGTCCTTTGACGCTTGTTCCTGCCCACACGCTCTGCTGCGGGAGCCTCATGTGGTGCAAGAGCCTCGAGTGGAGCAGAGGACCCATGTGGAGCAGGAGCATTGTGCGGAGCAGGGGCCCTATGTGGTGCAGGGGCCTCATTTGGAGCAGCAGCTTCGCATTCGGAGACTTGCTCAATAAATGTGCCCAACATTTCGTGAAACCGAGCGAACCGGATGGCGGCGTTCTTTGAGTGCCTCGCTTTCTCGCAAAAAAAAAAAAAAAAAGGTAAAAACAGAGAGAGAATGTCAGTTTAAACAAAAAATGCATCTCTTAGTGGGAAAAAAGTAATCGTTATAGGGGAAAAGTTATTTGTGAACCTGGGGTGTGATGCCTCTATGCATTTTGGACGACACAAATCTCATTACGTCATCTAGCAGGAACATAGATACTTGTGGGGTACAGAACTTGATGCTTTCAGCTGAACAAAAACATACGAGAAAAAAGAAAGTTATATAACAAAAAAAGAAGTGCATGTGCATGCTTTAACAAAAAAAGAGGAAAAAAAAGAAAAGGCAATGTTGAACTATTTTGATACGTGCCTTGAGTTTACCGAAAGAGCCATCATTTTTCGTGTCTTCCTTGATAACATGATCCAATAGCTTCTTCGACCATGCTGCAACCCTAGGTGCATTTGAAGGAATTTCAACATTGCCAACAATCAATGAGTCTACATATAGGATCTGCAAAAAAATAATGGTATGAGAGACATTGCAGCATATGAGAGACATTGCAGCATATGAGAGAGAGAGAGAGAGAACAACACTTGCTATATACACATTGCAGCGTATTAAAAAATAGAAAAAAGAGGAAAGATGCAATTAAAAACCAACCACAAGTGCGAAGAGGCAGCCCTTAAAAGAATTTTTCCTCCCCATGTTAGATGAAGCAACCTTTAGCTGATCAACAACAAATTGGCACCAATTAAAATCCTTGACTTTGCAAAGATCCACTATAGCTGGGTAACACCGTGGGCTGATGGCTGTTCCGGTTGGAGGGCATAGAAATGTAGATATTGCAATCATGAGCCATGACCTTAGGAAGTTGTCATTTGTTGTCTTGTTATTCTTCACCCTTTTCACAATGGAATCAATAGATGGTGCAAAGCCTTCATCCAGACCAAACTCCTTATTGATGAAATCCATAGCATCACCATCCATCTCGTATTTAACCTCTTCACTGCCTTTTGGAATGCCCAAAGCTTCACAAATCGAGTCGGCATTTACTTTGATCTTGCCCCTCCCAGGGAAAACAAGCTCTGATGAATTTGGATCGTAGCAATCGCTCATCAACCAATCAGCAAACGCTGTGGGCAGGAACTTAGAGCCAATTTTTAGAAGACCACCAAAGCCTATGGACTGAATTCTTCTCTTCTGTGCGTCAGTCAAGTCCTTGTATAACTTGACAAGTCTAGCTGGAGAAGCTTTACATCTTCGAGGCTGCAAAAAAAATTGTGAAAGGTTAGAAAAGACCACCATGTTGGATGAAGGGTTCAACTCAATTAACATAACTAGAACTAAAAATCAAATAGGATGACAAAGAAAGTTGAATAAAAAATCAGAAATAGCAATTTAGTAATTTTAGAAAACCAGTACAATAAAAATCAGAAAAATCAGTTCACTGATTTCAGAAAAGTGCTTCAGTACATACCTTAGGGGCTGCTGAACGACCAGGTTGCTGCCCTCTAACCATTGCCTTTCACAAAAAGAATCACCTAAAAACACACAAAAAAAAAAGGTGAAAAACTCTATTGACGTTCATGCCATGTTAGATGAAAATAGGCAATTCAATAATTTGAGATAGCCAATTCAATAGATTTAGAAAATCAATTCACCATTTTCAAAAAAGCAGTTCAGCTCAGTTTGGTTGACATTTGCAGTAATTAAAAAAACCAGTCAAAAAAATGGGACACTAGAGTTTTCCCCCAGGTCCTAGATGCTTGTGCTTTAGAAATAGAAGTAATAAGGAAAAATATCTTCTTAGAAGTGACAGTTCAATATAGGTAATTGGAGAAAATCAGTTCAATATTTGCCAGTTCAATAGTTAAGAATTAATTTGAAATTAGATACTAAAAAGAAGAGAACAGATCTTAAAACAACTGAGTACTTGAGAAACTGACCGTGGAACTGTGCTGGGGAGGTGTTGAATCAAGTCCAGGAAATGATATTGGCAGCCCCTCCCTTTATCTGAAGCAACACTGTCTGCAGTCGTACCCCAGATGCCTAAAAAAGAAAAAAAAGTAATTCAATAATATTCAGCAAGACAATATAGGTAATTGAGAAAATCAGTTCAATATAACAGAAAAAGTAGTTCAGCAGTTCAATATTTATCAAAGCATGATAACAAGGATGGGTATTAACAAAGGATGGATATCAGCAAGACAATATAGGTAATTGAGAAAATCAGTTCAATATTTAGCAGTTCAATAGTTAGGAATTAATTTGAAACACATACATTGAGAGACTAAGCAGAGCAAAATTAACTTGGCACGCAACACCACTTGTTCCAACAATGGCTCTGTTCTCAATGTGTAGTCCTATTTTTGGGATGATCTAGTTTTACTTTCCTGATTCTCTATATGAATCAGCAACGCACATTGCAATTTTACCTACGAAAAGAACTTGCCCCAAAGTGCACTTATATCAGCACATTCAGTTGCCCCATGAGTATAATGCATGCTCACTCTTTCTAAAAATGCTTACTAGCCAAAAGTGGATATTAATGTAATCTGCTCCTTAGACATCACATTCAGTTGCCAAATCACTTAAACTTCCTAGTAGTTTCTTATTCCTTGTTTTCCTTCTATTTGCAGATAATGATGTTTCAGACAAGAGTGTTACTGGGAGGAATGAACATGTACAATCGCTACTGGCATTGGTGACAAAGGGTAGCCAAAAATAGTACAATGTTTTCATTTCGAAAATGGTAACTGAACGAAGGAAGCATCAATAGTACAGAAACTTTTGAGAACTGACTGTTGATGAAAATGTCTAATGGGTTATAACCTTTTTTTATGCCGCCGTGCAATAAGGATGACAACCAGTAGTTAGATAAATAGTTCAAGCATCTCTAAAATAAACCTATCCAGCAGACAATACAGTTCTGCTAGCTTCTCCACTTAGTTTCATGAACAGGCACTACAAATGGGGAAATATCCCAAGCAGTAAGCACATGAGATCTCTGGAGCATACAAAAAAGAGCACAACAATCACACACAATACAAGTTCAGCATTCGGCTTGATGCAAAAGTAAAAACAGAGTACACCAATCACAGTATGAATTTGTGCCATCCACATAGCTTAGTGGCCTAACTCATAAAATCCTCAGATCTAAGACATGCAGAAACCATAAAATAGAAAACAAATGACATCCACACAGCGAGATACGGAAGTTGAGCAGGGGATTGGTGGGAGAGGGAGGAAAAACTTAGTAACCTGAACTCGAGCAGGGAGAATACGCCAGGGACGCGGGGAGGAGATGGCGGCTGGAGAAGTACGACGCGCTGTGACGAGGGCGACAGCACCGTGAGCGCGCCCCCCGCGCTAGGGTTGACCCGCGCGGCGCCTACGACATGGTCGACTCCCCCAGAAAGCTCGAATCTCGCGATGACTTCGTCTGAACAAAACCTATGACAAAATCCAACCAGAAAAAAAGCGAGAATCAGAAATAGGATGAACAGATCCGCAACGGCATATAGGGGAAGTAAAGCAGCAGGGATGGAGGGGTCCGGCGACGTTGGAGATGGTTTCGTCTTCGACGCGGAACAAAACCAAAATCCGACACAAATAGAGAAGCAAAAGCGGATCCAACCTGCCCCCGATGAGCCTCGTGCTCGCCCCTGGAACCAGGCTCGCCGCCGCTCCCGGGGAATCGCCGACTCGCCGGAGGAAATCGCCTCGTCGCCGGCGGAAATCGCCTCGTCGCCGAGTAAGGCGTTGGGTCGGAGGGAGGCGAGGCGAATGAAATGAATAATGGAAGAGAGAGAAAGCGCGATAACCAATATTTGAACCTCTCCCCCTCTCTCTATGACAGTGGACCACGGCGTCAGCGCTGGGTGGAAAATTCCAGAAGCAACGAGGCGCGTTGATGAAAAAAGGGACGGCAGACGAGCGTGCGTGCGCCAAGACAAGATAGCGCACGGTGAAATATAGTCAATACCTTGAAAATTTGTTGAAATATGATATAATGTACATAGAAGTAGGATAATTTGAATTAAGGACTAATAAGTACTCATTAAAACTCATATGACGTATATATAAAAATTGCATGAAATCGGTATTGGCAGTTACATAAAAATCTCTACAACTACATTCGGAATTTTGTTGGTGTATGATATATATCTGAGTAGACGTAAAATAATTTGAATTAAGGAGTATGCAAACATGAATGAACTGGCATGCATATAGCAGATCCCAAGCACACTATATACATGGTTGTCGTTGCCGTGTTGAGTTCTTGCATCGGAGGACCATGATACAGCACTAGCATTTTCGCTCTTCTATTGGCATTTTCTTGGCAAAGGAATCACCAATGTATGGGCATATTACCAAATTGTTGAGTGCCTCCAACTAGCTAGCTACACACAAGTACGCAGAAGTGTGCCTTCAGCTGGCAAACCGTACCTAATAATAATCTCTCTTGTCTATGGTTACAAGAAGCTTTCGCTCTCTCAAGAAATCTCGATCCCTCTCCGAGAGTTCCCATACTCTGTCGACCTCGCTGTCCATACACGCTTCCATTATATATATCTATCTACTTATTATTACTCTATCCGTACTAAACCTTTTTTTTTTGTCTTTTAGGTGCATAATAATTTAAGATAAAATTTGATTTGTAATTGTAAAGAACAAAGGTAGGAAATTTATCCGTCAACAACCAAAGCTACTCCATCGTCTTATTAGGAGAGTGATAGTAGATAACACCTATTGTTAACAAACAAAGCATCGCGTCATCAAATACGCACCATGTCTCGTGTGAACTGCAACAACAACACTTATTGTCCTATTCAATTCAATGTTGAGTGATCAGACAAGCTAGCATTTATACATTGTTACATATTGGCATCACTAAAATTAATTAAACAGGTGCGTCTTACATGTTTCATTCAAATCTTGTGTGCTCCATAACCCACTTTAATTAATATATACTGTAATTCTTTTTCTTTGCGAAAATGCATGCTGGAATTCAATTTCTTGAACAATGGTATATAAATAAGACGTAAATTCTCGCTCCTACCATGCCTACTCCCTCCCTCCATTGTAAAGCACATTTTGGTATGGCTTTCTCCTCTAATTCGTTTTACCGTTTATTTACAATACATTTCCGTTCACTGCAAATATACTAGATAAAGAATCCCCCTAAGCTTTATAAAAAAAATCTGTCTAAGCACAAACCTAGTGATACAATTTGTTTGCACTAAATAAACAACAGCTTACTAAAAATGAGAAATTTACCACTAAAACAAGTAAATGGCATGTTGTGGGGGCCCTGGTCCTACATGTCATTGACACGGATTGGTTCACCTCGAGAGGTGGTACAAAGATATCCCATCAAAAATGCATCTTAATAATTTGATTAGATGTGGTTGGGAATGTGGCTATGTGTAGTGTAGTACTACTAAACCTTAATAATTGATTAGATGTCATATCATTACATTACGTGTGATTGCAATTAATTAGTATAGTACTACAACCTCACTGTCATATCATTCAATTAATTGCGTCCATATGCACTCAATATGTCGGCAACTCCAACTCCATTTTACGCTGTTCAATGGAGAGGAGTGTTTTGTTCAACAGAAAACAAATTTCCATTTGTATATTATAAGGAAAAAACTGAAAAGGCTAAAGTAGGTAATATTTCCTTGTTGCCTACTCTATGCTTGCAAGCATTCACCTTTTCTGCATGGATGGAGACAAAAATGCAACATGAGTAGGATTTATTGCAGGGTCCAATAAGGAGAAGTTATTTGATAGTCACTGTTGAGATCACAAGATGATCTGTTGTGGTACACTAGGCAAAACTTGCTTTTATGTCAAGTTTGACAAGGAGTAGTATACACTCAAGTGGGTGAAAGTTTATAGTGGGTTTGCTCTGCATTTCCAACCTAGAATCCAGTAATCTGTGAACCTGTTCCCCAACTTGATTTTCTTAAAAGCAGCACCACCTCATCATGTATTTGTTAATCCTTCTATGTCTCAACAAAATTATCCGGTCACCAACTCGTGCTATTAGCTAGTAGTCCATGTCAATAAAATTTTTTCCTTCCTTTTTGCCCTTTCCAAATTCTACACTCTACAGAGACTGCTAAGTAGATCTTATCATCATCAGACTGGCATCAAGTCAAGCCAAATGACAATAGTACAAATGTGCAACAGTTTCTTCAGAAGCAAAGAAGCATGTGTGTCTGCCTGTCAGTGAGGGTGAGCTGAGCAAGACCATCCATCCATTCAGATCTGAGCAACAGTAATCAAATCAAACCCATGAGCAGACATAGTGCCCGTCGCAGGAATAAAATTTGCATTTACAGGACCAAGTGCAAGTCGATCATAGCAACAGCATAAAAAAACGAACTATTCCCCAGACTAAGACCCATGACCAGCTGGCTGCTTGTGAAATGTGAGGAGAACCGAGAAGTCACAAGGCAGGCCAGCGGATACGGTCAAGTAAGCACTTAGAAAACAAGTTAACAGTGAAGAGTCCAAAGCATCAGCACAAACAAGATGGAATGGCCATGTGAGGGAGATGAGTACAGACATCACCGCCGGGTGAGCCGGAGTACCCAAAAGAGAAAGAAAGCAGCAGGAACGGAGTAATGGTGGGAGAGGAGGCGTAGAGAGAGAGAAAGCCAAGAACAAACAGGGGGAGCCCATCCCTCGTGATCACCAGCACACAAGGTGAGAAAGCGAGAGAGAAAGAGAGAGGGAGGGAAGAGGCTGGGAGCTGGCAGCCGCATTGATTCCATCCATCCTCGGTGCACGCCAGCCGGCGGCCTCCCGGCTTCTGGCGGCGCTCCGGTCTCCGGCCGAGTGGATCCCATCTTGTAGCCGTCAGGGGCAGCAGAGCTCTTCCCCTCTTGGGCGCGTGGAGACCTGACGCTTCGTCGCCCTCAGGAGAGCTTGTGGTACGCGAATCTTTCTCGTTCCTGCGCAAAGTTTGGTTCTTTTCGCTGTTTCTCTGCGCACCTTAATCAGTTGGTGCCGGTACTGCATTTCTGGAAGAATCTAGTGTGTGGATTTTCCAGATTTCTAGTCTCTGCGGTTCTATTGTTGATGTTTCTTGGCAATTTGAGTCGGTAGTTTACATATTGCAGCCATCCTGATACCGATTTGGTTTGGTAACGTTGGGAGGAAAGTTGCCTGAATGCAGTTCGGGCCTGCCGTCTGCATTTCTCACTCTTTACAACCTGATGATTTTTAGCTCTGATGATAATGTACTGCTAAGCTACTTGGCTGAGGAATGCTTTCTCTATTTGCATCGTCCTCTTTTTTTAGATTGCACCAGGTGGTGTAGATTTACATGTCGAATTGCAATAGACGATGCCATCAGAAGTGCTCACACAGACAAATAGTGTGATGCTGACTGTTGTCATGTTGCTACACTCCCACGCCCTCATGGCCTCATTGTATTTCAAGTTGCCAGCATTACATTCTTTGTTGGCATACATTGTGGGTTCACCCAATTTTTTTTTATATACAAAAATGTGAAACCTACTTGTCTGATGCTCATCATGTCTGCTTACATGGAGTCACTTCATTTAAATATCAGGGGAGCTATTTTCATAATGATATAGGTGTAAAATTTAGCAGGCTTGTCCCTTTTTGGTGAAACTCTTCTATCATGGTTCTGGAAGAGGGTTTCATGTTGCTTTTACCGAGATCTTGGTCCGCTGGCGTTTATGGTTTCCGGCCGGTAACTATTGGTAATAGTTATACTCATGGTGGTTTTTATTTGGCCAAGTTCGTTGGAGTCATGGGCACTATCTGGTTTATCCAATTTAAATGTAGAATCTGAAGGTGGTATGTTCATGATATGTTCTGGCAGTGAATGTTGTGAACCTGGTCAACTCCTATCCAGAAAAATTGTTAATCAATTCTAAAATTTACCTTTCGATTATATTTAGTTGCTTTGGATTTTTTCCCCTGAATATGGGTACCATAATTTTCAATGTGCACATACCTTTATTGCCCTTTTTCTCCTGCATAAAGTTTTACCTATTCTCCAATTTGCTCTTCTGCATTATTTTTATGCATTTCTGTTAATATGTGCAGGTATTTGTCATGCCCACTTTGTTCTAGCACCTCTATCATCAACTCAGCATTGTTGCGCTGCATCACTGCCAGTAGTGATTCTGTTTCTACATTGGTACTACTCTCCTAGCTTTGTGGTTGCATTGAGAGCAGATGCAACAATATGCTCACGAAGGGGCCATCTTCAGATGTCCTCAGAGCAAGCATTTCTAGCGCCCCAAGTACATCTAGCCATGGTTCTGCACAAGATGAATGTGATTCATTAGGGGATGTGTATGTGTGGGGTGAGGTTGTCTGTGATACTTCAGTACGAACTGGTTCTGATACTGTAATTAGTTCAACTGGCAGGACTGACATCCTCCTCCCGAAGCCATTGGAGTCCAATTTAGTTCTTGATGTATATCATGTAGATTGTGGGGTTAAGCATGCTGCATTGGTCATGAAAAATGGTGAGGTTTTTACATGGGGTGAAGATTCTGGGGGCCGCCTTGGCCATGGAACGCGAGAAGATTGTGTCCGCCCTCGTCTGGTTGAGTCTTTGACAGTTTCCAATGTAGATTTTGTTGCCTGTGGGGAATTTCATACCTGTGCTGTTACAACAACAGGTGAGCTTTATACCTGGGGAGATGGAACTCACAATGTTGGGCTTCTCGGACATGGCAATGATGTAGGACACTGGATACCTAAGAGGATTTCTGGGGCATTGGACGGTCTTCAAGTTGCTTATGTTTCTTGTGGGACCTGGCATACAGCCTTGATAACATCCATGGGCCAATTGTTTACCTTTGGGGATGGTTCATTTGGTGTATTAGGCCATGGAGATCTGAAAAGTGTTTCTTACCCAAGGGAGGTAGAGTCACTCTCAGGGTTAAAAACAATTGCTGTGGCATGTGGTGTATGGCACACTGCAGCTATTGTGGAGGTTATTGTCACTCGCTCCAGTTCAAGTGTAAAGCTATCTGCTGGAAAGCTGTTCACATGGGGAGATGGTGACAAGCATCGACTTGGCCATGGTGACAAAGAAACTCGACTTAAGCCGACTTGCGTGGCAACACTTATTGATCATGATTTTTACAGGGTAGCATGTGGTCACAGTCTTACTGTTGCCTTGACAACTTCTGGACAAGTCTTGAGCATGGGTAATGCTGTTTATGGTCAGCTCGGAAATCCTCATTCAGATGGAAGGATACCTTGTTTAGTTGAAGACAAGATTGTGGGTGAACATGTTATCCAAATTGCTTGTGGATCCTACCATGTCGCAGTTTTGACAAGTAGGAGTGAAGTTTTTACATGGGGAAAGGGAGCTAATGGAAGATTGGGCCATGGAGACATAGAGGATCGGAAGGTGCCTACACTGGTTGAAGCCTTGAAAGATAGAGCTGTTAGGTACATAGCCTGTGGTGCAAACTTCACTGCTGCTATTTGTCAATATAAATGGGTTTCTGGAGCTGACCAATCACAGTGTTCCTCATGTCGACAGCCATTTGGGTTTACTCGGAAGAGGCGTAACTGCTATAATTGTGGACTTGTCCACTGCAATGCCTGCACC
This sequence comes from Themeda triandra, assembly GCA_018135685.1. Taxonomy (NCBI): domain Eukaryota; kingdom Viridiplantae; phylum Streptophyta; class Magnoliopsida; order Poales; family Poaceae; genus Themeda; species Themeda triandra. The sequence goes on along the minus strand of JAENPR010001586.1, from coordinate 54,550 downwards.
TCGCGAAAGGCTTTGAGAGCAGCACTGGCTCCTAGTCCTGGGAAACCTTACCGTGTTTGTGATTCATGTTTCTTGAAGTTGAATAATGCCCCGGATCCTAATGCAGCTAACAGGAGGAAAGACCCTGTTCCCTACCAGCCTGTTGAAATCAATGGCGATGCTAAAGTAGGAAAGGCTAGTTTGCCTAGTAATATGGATATGATTCGAAATTTGGATATCAAAGCAGCACGGCAAGGGAAGAAAACTGATGGGCTATCCTTTCTACGGAATCCTCAAGTTAGTTCACTCCTGCAGCTAAGTGATATTGCTTTATCTGGTGGCTTGGGCATGAACAGACCAGCTCCAAGAGCAGTACGCACATCTGCAGCTCGGTCAGTTACTACTTCAAGAGCTGTTTCCCCTTTCTCTCGCAAGCCCAGTCCACCACGTTCTACTACACCAGTTCCAACAGCCCATGGTCTTTCTCTCTCAAAAAGTGCTACTGATAATATTGTTAAAGCAAATGAGCTCTTAAATCAGGAAGTTGAAAGACTGCGTGCACAGGTGTGTATTCCTCTTATTCAGCAGAGCCTTTGCTTTTTGATTTTTATTATGTAGCAACAATTAATAATTTTATCCACTAATTAGGTTGATAACCTGAGAAATCGCTGCGAGCTTCAAGAACTTGAGCTTCAAAAATCAGCAAAAAAGGTACAAGAGGCCATGACACTAGTTGCAGAAGAATCTGCAAAATCCAAAGCTGCAAAAGAAGTTATAAAATCTTTAACTGCTCAGGTAAAATCTTTAATATTTTGCTAGTTTCTCATGGTTTGTGATGTTTTACTGACTCAACTAACAAAATACTCAACTTTTAAAGTTTTCCAATGTTTGAAAATCGCTTTCTAGAACAGTGTCTTCTTGTTAAATTCCTGTTTCCTTTTTCTTTTCTCGAAAACTGTTTCCTTTTTCTGGGAACAACAGTGTCGGCTGCGTGTTATTTCTGTATGCTGTCACAATCATCTTTGCTAAAAAGAACCTGCTAAATGTTAACTGGAGTCACTTGTATATTTAAGATAACTAAATACATGAATGTTAAATCCTTATTGTCGTGTGCTGTTTTCTGGCTTTGTGTAGCTGAAGGATATGGCTGAGAGATTACCACAAGATCACGGGGCCTATAATGTCAATGAGACAAAACAATCACATATTCTGAATGGCATTGAGTCACATGTTGCTAGCTACTCTAGCATGAACGGAATTCACCAGACACGGAATGAGTTGCTCAATGCTTCAATTGCACATAGTCCAAACTCTGGACGATCCTCACATTCCAATGGAATATCAGGCCAACATAAATTACTGGGTAATGTGAGTGAACATAGTGATTGCAGCACTCACAGCCTAAGAATTACCAGTCCTCACGATTCAGAGCTTCCTAATCGAAGAGCACACAGCAGCAGTGATGAGATGCTGACAGCAGCCAGTAGAGTGGATGATAATGTGAGCATGGATGCTATGTCCCTTCAAAGTGGTGAGGATGGCTACAAGCCTCGAGGCACAATATCATTACCATGCAACCAAGTTCAGGCTGAATGGATCGAGCAGTATGAACCCGGCGTATACATAACACTCACAACCCTCCGTGATGGGTCCCGGGATCTGAAGAGGGTTCGCTTCAGGTGATTTAACTGTAGTTTTTTTGTTTCCTGGACTAATCCCTTTTCCAGTTACATTTTCCATATACAGCTTACAAATCTTGACAATTGTATTGTTTTAGTCGCTTTATTATTATTAATTAGCATTCTTCACATCACTTCACCTTTCCTGACACTATACAGTAACTGGGCACTTCAGAACATGCAGCCAAACAAGAACTAAAGTGTGTTTGTCTCTAAATTTTCTTGAACACAAAATTGTTCCAAATCACACATTCTTTTTAAAGAAATAAATGCTGCATAATTATTCTCTATGGAAGCTTACGAGCACCATTTCCATTACATGTAGCAGCAAGTAATCCAGGACTGCTGTGTTGACTGACATTGACAAACCATTACTTCTTTGCAAAGTCTAACTTATCTGAATTCTTGCCTTTCTTTAAACTTTACCTTTTACAGCCGGAGACGTTTTGGTGAGCACCAGGCAGAAAATTGGTGGAATGAGAACCGGGAAAAAGTGTATGAGCGATACAACGTGAAGAGCTCTGAGCGTGTGTCATCCGCAGCCTCAACCCGGTCTGCATATTGACTTGAGGATGACCTGTATCATCATGGAACTTGTAGAAACCTGCAAGACTCCAGCATCATTACTCACCAGCAGAAAATTATCAAACGAATCACATAGCCAACAAGGTCATATATACTGGGAGATGCCAAAAGGCCAGCAACCATTATTATTTTCTTGGCACTACAATGCTTGATATATGTCAGCCTGTTTGGGCGTAATGTACATAGACGAAGAAACAAGTAGTACACGAGGAGAAGCGAAACCCTGTTTTAGGTCAGCATTCATCAGTAGGCAAAGTAGGTTAGGTTCATTGACTGCCTATTTTCCTCTTTCCTTTTCACGCATATGCTATGTTTGTTCCAGAAACATTTATATTATACAGTATATGGTAAAAGTTATCATGCAGTAACTGTTAACTTTTATGCTACGGTAAAAGTATATAGTAAAAGTCCTTTTTTTGCTACGGTAAGCCATTGCAGTTTACAGTAGATCACCATGATTTCGTTTTAGGAAATTACATACAAAGCACTGGGACATCTTCCACAAATTAGTCTTAGAAGACAAATGATGTCTTACGTACAATTGATGGCAACACGGAAGCTCAATTGTACAATTGTTTTTATTTGTTTTTTGGATGAACGGACAGCGACATGATTAAGAAAGCAAGCATAGTTTCAATGTCTCCTCACGAGACATAAAAAATCAGGACATTACCATGTCCTTTGTCTTCATTCAAATATTACAACCACCTAGAATAAACCAAAGTCGTCTGTCCGTATAATAATATACACAGCTGATAGCAGGCATACTCACAATGACGTTCAAGTATTAAAACTGCCAGAGCTTGATATTATCGGGCTCACAATTATTTGTTGTGGTGACGACAGACCCATGCCATCAGTCATCCTATGTTTATTTCAACAGGAGAAGATAAGCCATCTACAAGTTTCTCCGTTATAACTTTCTTCTCTTCTTCCTCCACAGGAAATCTCCACCTGATGGGGGACTTAGTCTGAGCATCATTCAGGGCATCACACCTAGCACACGGCTCTTGATCAAGCAAGCGGATCCTCTTCAAGCCCATGGCTAGCTTTATGACAAGCCTTATGTATTTCGTCAGTTTCTCATCTACCGTGAACCCAATTATCTCCAACTGGTTCAAACAGTGGTGCCTGAAGTCATGCGGTGTTTGATCCCATCGCACATCGACCTTCTTAGCGCTATCCTCGCATCTACTCCTTTCACATGGATGTCGAGATAGCTTCATAAAAGTGAAGACAATTAGACAAATATCAGTCCAACACTGACGTCAGTAACAAGTGGCATGAAAATTTTTGGCTTTATAGTCTGTGGCCTGCTGAAACAGTTATGATATCACCTACAATCTAGGTTTGCTTTAAATATGGGGAATGGATCCTTGAATTTATAAGTCAAATACAATTTCTACGATTAACTTAAATCAGAACCATAGTGTAATGATGGAAGAAACGGCTATAAGTAAGTGGATCAGAATAAGCAAAGCCTCACCTTAAGATAAAAGTTTGACAGGGTTGGCGCAGCTTCAAGGACAAACATAGTCCAATTTATGTCACATTCATAGAAAATATTATAAAGATACACATCTCTCAGGTGACTGAATACAGGGGAGAGATGCTTTGGATTTTCTGGTTCAATCCAAATCTGCAAAAATAAATAAATAAATAAATAAAAAATAAAAAAACCTAAATCAGCCAAGACACTAAACCAATGACTACGCATTGAAAATTGAAAGAGAAATAAATTAAGACACAAAAAAGAAACTAGTAGGAAACATTTGCAGGCAAGGCAAAGTACCATTTGATCGGCGAAATTGAGATACATAATTGATAAGCTTGTGGTGTTGGACAAACAGTGGCTCAATGTGAATGGTTCCTGCCAATGAAGAGCAGCATGACGGAGGGTAATGCTGTGAAGGCAAGGCACATTTCCCAAGCGCAGCGGGGGAGTTGTGCCGATCCAGTTAGCACAGAGCAGCCTCTGAAGTTTTGGCACCTGGATTAGGTCGACCCCAGCATACCCGCATGTGGTGATCTCAAGGGCGATGAGTGCTGACTGCGGCGTGTCTATTGTGAGGACCACATCATCACCGGTCACGGGGTCAATGACAGAGTCACAGTAGATCAATTTGAGAAGCTCCAGCTTGGTGCAGAAATTGAGGAGATTGGAGATATCGGAATCTCCAAATGTGAGGTTTTGCAAGCTAAGACTGGTGAGCCATCTGAAGGCAGAGGGGCAAGCGTGGAGGAAGGACATAAAGCGTTGCCCAAGCAACACACATCGCTCATAGCTTGGATGAGGAACATCTGCCCAGATTATGAACTCGAGGCTCTTTGTATTGCCACGTTCCACGACGTTCCCAACAACATGGCCGATGGAGCGCACGTAAGGATCTGCCAGGTAGAAACTGAGCTGTAGTCGTTCTATGGCTCGGTTGTCAAAGGAAGACGACGGCAGCAACCTCCTCACTACCCCTGTGTATGTGGTCATAATCTGATCCACCGTGCAATTTACCCTCTCATTTTTGTGGCGAGGCAAGAAGTCTGAAATGTCAATGAGCAGGCGAGTGAGTAAGCAAGGGAGATGTGCCCATCGCCTAGAGAGCGTGCTGGCCTGGATCACTACAGGCAGGCCGAGTCGATCAAGGATGTTGAGCAGAATATGATCATGTAGCCCACTAATTCTATCTTCAACCTGGTTCTGAAAAAGAATACGTAGACAAGAGAAGTGTTATTACTCTTATAACAATAACAATAAAAAAATTGCTTGCAGTAAAAAGAACAGAATAGGAAACTACATGGATTTGGTCTCCCTGGCTTGACTGCTCTATGGCTTTCCCATCAAGCAATCTGTAGTTGATAGCCAAGGTCAAGGTCTTTTTTTTTTTTTTTTTTTTTTTTGTGATGAAAGAATATCCTTTATTTGGCCACGAGACATTGCAAAACTGCAAAGACTTTGAAATTGAAAGAGTGGACGAGAAGGATACTTACAGAAACAGATAGCTTGAGAAGTGCACCTAACTAATCGGGTTTTTAGAGTCGCATATGGGAGATATTCTTAAGAATTAGGCCATTTACACTGCGCGCGTACTCACTAACTGAAAAAACAGTACTGACGAAAAAAAAAATTAACTGAAAGAACAGAGATTTACAGTGGGCCACAGTAAAGAAACACTGAATCCACCCAGTATATATGCAAAGGGTATGCAACTGCATATGCCCAAAACATTTTCGGAACTAAGTTGAGTATATGATGCTTGCATTAAACATAAATATGAAAATACAACAATTGAGTATAAAATCACTTATTTTATTTGTAAAAGGGCCTTGTTTTCAGTACTTCAAGTGCTGGCAATCTCAGTTATCAGTTGTTTTTCTGCTGTTTTTCTTTGAAGTTGTTCGCAAGCTGTAAATATTTGTAATTCTCTCTCTTTTTTTTTCCCCTTTTCATCGTCTAATAAAAATTGCGGCAAAACTTTTGCTGTCCTTTCTAAAAAAGAGGCTTGTTTTAAAGCATTTCCCCTTCCACTTTTACCCCCAATGTATCATCAATTTGTCCACGCACTCCTATTGCCCAGTATCTCTACCTTCCATGCCCATGGTAGAAATCCCAAACCTGTCAAAAAGTCTGCCGACAAAGTGTTTCGGTCGAAGGCCATTTTGAAGGTTTTTGGTCAAAGGCCATCCTAAAGTCCGATTGACTGGACTGTAGGGTTGTTGAACTGTGTGTTAATTATCTGTATGTATACACTTTATTTAACCATGGATGTCCATAATTCAAATGTGTGAATGAGTAATCAGTGATGCAAGCGCGCATGCCTAGAACTTGTCCCGAAGCTTTGAGGTACCGATAATTCTGTGTTGTACAGGGAAAAAAAAAAAAACACTGGGATTTCATTTCGCTGCGCTTTCTGGCTTTTCGTGTTTGTTTGTTGTTAATGAGTTATTTTCCAGCAGGTAACTCATGAGGATGTAAACCTTAAAGAGGATGGCGATGCTTACAGATGCATGGCACGTAGCCAGATTAATTGGAGGAGACGAATCGGAGGGGCAATCGTCCATCACCAAATCGTCCTGACCTGCCCTATTATACCCTGGATGGAGGTGAGGAGGATCCGACTGTCTCGCATATAAAGTAAGGAAAAGGCAGAACTAAATATATATTTACTTATTATTTTTTGACCGAATTATGATTGATGGAGAAAGGAAACGACTATAGGGTAGTCACAGGAGGAACCCAACCTGTAACAAGCTGCGTGGGTGCGACGGCGATGGCGATCTGAGGGTGGTGGCGGTTGGCGATGTAGACGGTGCTGCTCAAGCCCGGAGATCGGCCGGCGGCGAAGGTTATGGACATAGGCCGGGGCGGAGATTGGATCTGAATTCTTCTTGGTTTTCCCCCTCTCTTTCTTTATATATGTATTAATTACAGAAGAAGGGGTTGTTTGGAGGGGTAAAATAAAAGAAACGAATTTGAGCCTTGGCTGGTGAATCAATCAAATCCAAATAGGCAAGCTTTACTGAGCGGAACAAGATGATGACGAAGGAGGAGGAGAGGAAGACAAGACCGAGATGAGAGGTGAGGAAACAGCAAAATCCAAACAAACTTGTACGGCCCGACGGACAGATAGCTGCTGCTTCGGCCATGGCAGGTCGGTCGTCTCCTCCTCCTCTTCCGCCGTCTTATTAATTACAAAACCATTACATGGCAAAATTAGTAGTACCAATTACACAAAGACAAGCAGGGTTACAAAGGAAACGAACGCCGAAAAGTAATAGACGACACACCCACCCGCGCGGTACTACCTGATGAGATGAGATGAGACAGAGAACGAGAAGCAGAGCTCGTTGTACAAAGAGGAGTGGCCAGAACAAGCAGGAGGGGAACCAGCGAGAAAAATGAAGCAAGGAAGAAACAACCACATCCAATAAGTAACACTTACTAGCACATACACACACACACACACCCTGTATATATATCGAACGAAGCAGCTGCGGTGTCCACGCCAGTCAAATTATTGGGCTCCATCTCAATTTCACCGTATATATGGCTATAATAAAAGCTTTTTTGCTTTTACCCGTGCCAAGTGACAGGCGTAGATCGCCACCTTGTGAATACGAAAAAAAAAAAAATGTTGTGTTTTACATTCAGCATCCAAGTATTATTATGCATTGTTTGTTGCATCTTAATAGAGAAGATCCTAAAACCTGACATCCTACGCGCGCAAGTCGCGTAATAATAGAATTAGGATATACTTCCTCCATGCTTAGAGCTTGTACAGCACTTGGCGCTTATGGACGATTATTGCCGGTTTTTTTTTTGGGCCACGGTGGAGTCTAGAGTTGATGGTTTGGGGCGCTAAAAATAGAATCGGCGCTCCATGAGGCATCGGCGCCTGGACCGGCTCCTCGCATACCTGCTCTGCAAAAGATATCTAAAGATACTCTAGCGCGAAGCCAAACGCCGGCCTCGTGGTGTCCACGACAGTGAAAAAAATTTTGACCGCTTTGATCTGGATCGACGGTGCTGCATACGCTGACCTTTGCCTCCCAAACAGGAGTTCGGTTGGGTCCGGGTCAAACGCAGATCCGTGCGTTGTCGAACGATTACTGGATGGCCTAGCTCATTGTCGCTCGATGGTTGGCTGGCCTGAACGGGCTGCAGGGTCGCTTTTGGGGATGGGTTTTCTTGTAGGCTGTGCGGGTGGCCCTGCGGATGCCGTGCGTGTGCGGGTGCAGCTGGCTCAGCGCCGCTGCCTGCTAGGCTCCACTTAGCCTGGGCCCTGATGGTCAGCGTTGCTTGCGCCAGGCCCTGTCAGTGCCTATGGGCCTGGTTGCTGCGTCTGGGACCATGGCCTTTTCGTTGTCGTCGCTTCATTGGCTAGAACCCAGGCGGCCAATTGGTCAGCAGCTCTTCCGGGTTCTAGGTGGGGCTCTTCCGGGTTCTAGGTGGGGCTGGTGGCCTCGACACTGCGCGACGGACGTGTACCCTTCATGTGTGACACTGAACTGGGGTCATCCAACTTTGACCAGTTATGGGGTCCGCGTATCAGTGGCTGCTGCTGGCTGTTGGTTGCTAGGCCCAACGTGACGATGAGCGGCAGGGATAAAAAGTGCCGCCCAACTCGCTCGACTGCGTTTCTGCCAGCTGCGCGAGGCATGGAGCTCCAGTTCGTCGCTTTTCCCTTGCTCTTCATCTCGCCGGCCGACCGTCTTAGCTAATTCGGTGTTGCGTGTGCTTTGCAGGTGCTTGGGGGACAGATCCAGACCTGCTGAAGAGCCGTGGAGGAGCCGAAGCATGGCCGGAATCGGGGCGTCCACTCCTTGCTCTCCCTCCTCTCTCGCGGCGGCGCGACGCCAGAGGCCGTCCCCAGCGCGGCGGCTGTCACAGGAGCGGGCGAGCGCACCTGGAGCCAGCTCCATCCTCTCTCGGTAACAGGCACCGATGCGAGGAGAGGACGGCGGCACAGCGCCCAGGTGAAGTCGCCCCCCAGTGCGGCGCGCGATGCGGGAGCGCATGGCGAGCGCCCCCCCGGCTCAGCGGTGCGGCGTCACGGATGGGCCCCAGTGGCGCCGCCAACACGCGGGTGCTCCGGCACGAGCAGACGTAGGTGAAGGTGGCCTCCCTCCATGCTCTTCCCTTTCCTTCGCCGGACTCCCTCCATGCACATCTCTTTCCTTCGCCGGCCTCCCTCCATGCTTCTCCAACGGTGGGCGCAGGCGAGGGCGGACTCCGATGGTGGGTGGCGCGGGTAGGATCCGGCTGTGGGTGTGGGTGCGGGACGAGGGCGGACGGCGGCGCAACTCCGAGCCTCGGTGTCCTCCGTCTTTTTTCTTAGACGATATTGTCTTTTGCTCGGTGCTTTGCCAAAAGATCCATATTGCCTCTGTTCTTCGTGCTGATCAATGCTTAGAATTAGATGTTGCACTCCTTGCCTGTGTTTATTTTTGTTGCAGAGATTGTCTACCTCCACGTTCTGCTATCTTCTTTTGTTCTCGGTTCTTTTGTTTCGTCCTGTTCTCTTTGCCGTAAGTGGCCTTAATTTGCAATTTTAGTGAACGGATCTGAGTTCTAATTGGTGCCTCCGCAGCCAATCCCTGCTTGGCGAAATTCCTGCTCTGGAGACCTCGCTGTGCGGGAATCAGTCCGCCCCTCACCAGAGGCCAAAGATGGCGCCGGCATGTTCAGAGCCGGGAGGCAGGCAAGGCGATGGTGACGAGGGACAGATAATCGACTATCACCTCCTCCTCACAGGTACGTTCACTGAGCCAGAAGAGGATTAGTAGTCTAAAATGGTTACGTGCATCCTGTTTGTGTTGTGTGCTATTTGACCACCATGTAGCCGTTTGTTTATGCATAATGTCCATATTTTTGCAGTGATAAATGTGATTATACTCCCGATGACATATTCTGGGTTTGCGGAATAGGTGTTGGATGGATCTGATCAGCTCGGAAATGGGCTTGCCAAGGCCACAACTAGAATCAGGGTATGTTCGTTTCGATGTTGCTGTATTTGAAATTCCTTTTGCTAACATCTATAGAAAATTCGATTTGATGCCATTACATCCTTTTCTTCAGGGGTGACAAAGGAGTCAGCTGCACTGTGCTGCTCTCCCTATCAATATTCCTGTTCTAGCCTTGGATGAACTGATGGAAAGAGCTGATGACATTGGTTCTACAGCTTCGAGAAGAAATAAAAAATGATTTTTGAATTGCTTTGAGTTCAGTAATTTGATCTGCAATTTTGTGTTTCGGTCAGCCTTGTCGACAACAAAATAATGTCTATAATTGGAGTGTCCAAGAAGTGTGAAACAAATCCTAGAATAATATTGCTTGGACAACTGCAATGTAAGGTGATTGGTTCTCTCCAGTTATTGCATTAGTAAAATTTTCTTGTGCCTCTTGGTTAGTAAACTTAATTAGCTCAAGAATAGACTATGAAATGTGTTTTGTGCCTTGTGCATTGATAGGAATAGACTGTGATGGGACTTTACGATATAATGTTCAGTTTACTGAAAAACCTCTCATTCTAGATGAAAATCCACTTGATCACTGTCCTTCTTAAATGATTATTCTATGACTATCTTTTGTAGTTTGGGGCTAGAGAAAAATCAGGTCTAGCTTTTGAAAACAAGGCTGTGAAAATCCTAAAATGAAAGTTGGGTCCTGTGCATTAAAATTGCATTTTCATGATGCTTCTGCTTTTATTTAATTTGCTCCACACGCTTTCTATACACCAGGTTTCTAGCTCAAAATTAACATTTCCTGAATTATGAAGCATTTTAAATGCCATCAGAGAGTAGATGCTCTAAAAAGGTAGAGCACCTGCCAGTTATGCTAAAGAAATGTTCTGAGTTGTAAATAGTTCGATATGAAATGCTCAAATTATATTGCTAAATTCATGTTGGCTGTAGAGTTTAATCTTGGATTTTACAAATGAAAATATTCCAAGGCTCCATTCTACAAGTAGGGTCTACTGGACTTAAATATTATTACAGGATGCTTGGACTATGATGGATTTAGACAATAATCATGTCTTTATAAATGAATAGATGAGATGGTGAGCTCACCAGGTTTCAGTGAACTGTGTTATTAATCCAATGAAAAGCATGATGTATTTTCTTGTGTTTGAGATGCTTGTGCAGTATATGAATATGATTGAGAAATAGTGTTGGTCGTTTGCCACATCCATTTGAGCTGAATTTTTATGCAGAGTTGTGTATAAAAATCCATCATATTTTTTAGTACCGAGTGGTTCTATGTTTTAGAGGATTTTTTTTGGTAATTGATATGTGATGCAGCACTAATATTTACAATCTTTGCCAAATATATAGGGTGATCTCTCAAATCATAAGCGCCAATATGATGTGATGCAGTCTCGGCAGTTGCCTCAAATAGTTCCCCCCAATCTGTTAAGGTATCTTCCAGTCTGCATTTGATCTGTTCATGTAGCCTTTGCAATCTTGTGATTACAATGAGCCTACAGGCTTTCACTGATTAGCCTTACCAATCCTTTTTTAGATTGGGCTTCCTTGTTAATTTTCTCTCTCCACAATCACGGGATTCATCGGAGGAGCTGCCATTGTTATTGGACTGCAGCACTTAGGCGTAGCACTGATGTTGTAAATGTCATCAGAGCAATTTGTGTTTCTGTTCATGAACCAATAAGCATCTTGTGCTTTTCACTGTGAACGGAACACATGATTGAGTCTACAATAGAAATTTTCAGCGGGAATTATTAAGAATAGTGTACCATCTGAGCTTATCTTTTGTAAGAAAGGCTTGTTTCTCCGGACAGAGCATGTCATATTCATTTTCTGTTAACATTATATCATTTCTCATATTGATGTGGCCTTAATTCGCGCGCATGGGCGCGCGCAAATCACTAGTTTGCATGCAACTGCCAGAAGAGAAGCGCCTGGATGGCCTCCTTGAGTTGTAGATTAAACTTTAAGGGAGATGCTTAATTACAAAATATTTCATTTTTTTATCTAAACGTCTTTTTCATTGTACGTGCACTAATGTTCAAAGATTGTACTGAATTATTCCTGTCGCTTTCGCCCACCGGATGGTGAGTCCTCTTTTTTAGTTTTTGTTCTATCGTGGGTCCATTTTTTTCGTTTACGCTCATCTTATCTTATTGGTGTGAAAATAAAACAAAATAAAAAGGAGCTGGTCCACAATGGCTTATACGATTGTGCTCAATTAAAAAAGCTACTACTATGGTGGAATTATTTTCCACAACAACACAGACAAAACTAATAAAATCTCAAAAGGCTCAAAAGGGAGCCCAATGAACCATAGACTCCATCTTCTCTTCCATCGTACGTTTATACTCCCTTTGTTCTAAATTGTAAATCGTTTTAACGTTTTTGGTACATCAACTTTACTCTTCATCTAGATCTTAGTATGTCTAGATACATAAAAAATGGATATACGAAAAAAGTCAACGTGAACTATAATTTAGAATGGAAGGAGTAGAAGATTTATTTTTCGAGCATAAATTAATGAAGATTTAGTTTAAGTTATGAAACACGATTAGGAACAAGACTAACCAACTTGTACTCTTCTACTTCCTCTATTCTATATTATAAGTTGGTTTCACTTTTTTTATTCATCAATTTTAGTATGTATTTAGACATATTATTATATCTAAAGATATAAAAAAAATAGATGTCTAAAAAAATTAAAGTGACTTATAATCTAGAAGGAGTGAGTAATTGACAAGAGAGAAAGCAAGACTCTTGTTTATAGTCCACCTCCTGTCTCTAATTCGTATCCTTTTCTGTCACACACACATGATGTGACATTAGGAGTATTTTTTTTTCCTTACACATGTCCTTTCTTTCTTGACCTTTCTCCCTTGGCAAAGCCTTCTTAGCAATGTTCGGTTCGTGATCGAAGCGATAGGGACAAGGAGCGCCATATATAATACTAAAGAAATTTTGGTGCTGTTCGCCTGTCTTTTTCCTACGGTGCTGCCGGCCCCGGTGGGCTGTCCAAAAGTATTATACTCTCTCTGTCCGCAAAATGCAATTCCACCTACTCTGTGTGTCTTGTAATATAGTACATTTAAGTTTATCCTAAGTCAACTTAGTTTATGTTTGACCAAATCTATAATAAATAATATTATTATCTAACACATCAAACAAGTAAATTATGAAAATACATCTCGTAATGAATCTAATTATATTTATTTGACATCATAAATATTATTGCTCTTTTTTATAAATTTGATCAAACTTAGAATAGTTTGACTTAGGACAAAAACGAAATGCATTGTATTTTAGGACAAAGAGAGTATGAACCAAGTCCAAACCACCATGTTGTTTCTCCAGAGACCCCTCCGTTACTACCTACCCCAGGACATCTCCAGTTCAATTACCATCTACTTCCTCCATCCAAAATGAGTATCGTTTTCTACTTTTAGACATCATGCTTGTCCGTTCGTTTTATTAAAAATTTTATATAATTTATAAAATAAAAAAATCAATATTCAGATATCTCTAATAATAATAAAATAAGTCATAACAAACTATATGATATTTATATAAAAAATTTGAATAAAACAGATGGTCAAACAAGATGTCTGAAAATCAAAGACGACACTCTTTCGGAACGGTGGGAGTATATTCAAAGCACCCGTAAAATCTTTTTTTCGAGTCAAATAGTTTAAACTAACTTTTTTTGAAACAAATAACTATTGTTAGATTTGTTATAGAATAGTCAAATAGTTTAAACTAACTTTTTTTTGAAACAAATAACTATTGTTAGATTTGTTATAGAATATATATTTATAATAAATTTATTTGAATACATACTCCGTTTTAAATACGTATTGACGGTAAATTTAATAAAACTAAGCTAATTTGACTGTCATGGATCCCAAACGAAAAGAGCATTTGCCTGCAGCAGCCGCAGCAAAGAGCATTCGCTGATCGGGCCGGTGTTTACGGAAAGTTTTTCTTTTTTTTTTAAAAAAAAACGAGAAATATGATCATGTTCACCCGTTTCGCCTTCCATCTTAAAAATAATACAACTTAGTCAAGTATGTTAATTCTAATCATATTATAGAAGATATTTTTTAATATTTACTTAATCCATATATAGTATATGTGTATCAGTGTATGTCTATGTGCGTATATATTCCATGATTAATGATCTAATAATACATTAGATTTCATTTTTATTAATTTTAATCAAATTTGATATAGTCTGACTAAGACTCGCCAAAAGTCATATTCTTTTAGGGACGGAGATAATGAGATATTATTAGTTTTATAAAAGAAGTAGTAATAATCTTTTTTCGCGTGAGAGGTACTTCCACCCCCGAAAAGACAGCCACGTCAGCATGTTAATTAGTCCACAGCCAAACCGAGCAGTTGGTCTCTCACGTGAATAATAATAATAAAAAAAACAGTCACAATTAGACGATGCTTTCTCCCACGAAGTTCAGACTCCCTGTCACCTCCCTCCAACTCCAACCCCAACAACCCACCCAACTTCTCATCCTGACGCCATCAATGAAACTCGGCTACTTTTTGTCAAGTCGTAACAATTACTAAACCACAATACCCCGTCCAATGTTATGACAGTGGTTCATTTGAGGATAACCATCACGATCTCTGAGCAAAGTTAAATTTGGAGAGATACCAGAGTATTTAGAAGATTGGATTGGATTGCTTGTTCTTCGTTGTTTGCTTTCTTGGTACATCACCTCGCTTTATATAAAGAAGACTCATGGCCACCATAGGGCGTTCCTCGAGCGGAGTCGGTCACTGGACCAAACCAATGGGTTTGCTTCCTCGGGGTCTCATGAAATTCAATTACCTCACATATAACACTATTAGAAGATTGATTAACCGCGATGTCGTCCAGTTGGTCTACATGGTGAGCGCTTTTTTTTTTTTTTGCCGTGGCGGACATTTTTTATTCAATCAATTTACCGTGGCGGGCATCCTTTAAGGGCCGTCACGGAAAATCCAAGGCCCAATAGGCCCAAGCGAAGCCCTAGTAAACACCTCGAGTATAAAAACAGCCACTTAGAGTACTCTCTCAGCCTCCCTCTTCCCACTGCACCGCAACTCCCTCTCCATCCGCGCCGCACGACTCCTCCAGGCGCCGCGACTACCTTTCTCTCCGCGACTCCATGCAACAGACTCCCTCTCCCTCTCCACACCAGCTCCCTGTCCTATTCACTCCAGCCTCCCTCTCCCTCTTCACTCCCTTCCTCTCTCGGTGGCAAGCGCAGGATCCGGTGGCAGCTTCGCAAGGGCCAGATCTTATGCTCCTCTTCATCAGGTATGGCTCTCCCCATCTTCCTCTTTCTTCCACATCTTCCTCTTCATCTGGTGCCTCTCTCCTTTGCAAATCTAGGCGGATGGCGGCGGATCTGGGCGAACAACACGACCTCCAGCACAACGGCTAGCCTCCTCCCTCACTCATCGCGATGGTGATTGCGTGGCCGGGGAGGCCTGATCCGGCGTTGGTCGGTGCGGCGGGGGAGGCCAGATCCATCTGAGCTCCTCTCAACCACGGTGAGCTCCCTCTTCCCCCAAGGTGTGGATCCGACCCTGGCGAGGGCGGATCCGGCGATGGTGGCGACGCGGAGGCCAGATTCGGCCCCGGCGCAGGCAGGTTCGGCGACCCTGCATGTGCAGCGGCGTGGTGGCACAGCATGGCGATGCAGCGATGGATGGGTGTAAGGTCCTAGACGGCTAGAGGGGGGTGAATAGCCTATAAAAATTTCTATAAATACACTAAGCAACTTTGATTAGTAACACAAACGGCGCAATGCGAGTTTTGTTTAGCCTACTAGGGTGTTGCAAGCCTCCTATCCACAATCTTAGTATATCAACAAGTATATCACACAAGAGGCTATGAGCTAATTACTTACACTAGCAAACTAGCAAGAGTAACTAAACAAGACTAGCAAAACTAACTAATCAAGCTAAGCTACACAAGACTAGCAAGAGAGATGAGTTGGAGTGTTGTTTCAAAGCTCAATAGGATGATGAATGAGTTAGAGAGTCAAGAGAGATGGCCAAGAGCCGGCCACCCACTATTTATAACCCTATCCATCGAAAACTAGCCGTTGCACTGAAAACACGTTTCACGAAGGCGCCGGACGCGTCCGGCATCTCTGCGTCGGATGCGTCAGGCACCTCTGCGTCGGACGCGTCCGACGCGTGCAACCATCGCGCGCCAAATTCAAAACTAGCCATTAGCTAGGGCACTGGACGCGTCCGCTCCTCTGAGCATCGGACGCTCCGCAAACATTGTAGCGCGTCCGGCGCGTTCAACTCCGCCACAGCGTGCCTGCCAGCCAGCCGAAGCGCCGGACGCTACTCAGAGCGCACCACGAAAGGACCCGACCGCCGGACGCAGCTAGCATCCGGCGTGTTCAATGCCCGCGCGCGCCAACGCCAACATCAGCCAACACGCGCCGGACGTGCCAGACCAGCGTCCGGCGTTTCAACGCGCAGTGTCCGGCGTGGTGAAAATCAAGATTTTCAGCCCAACGCCGACGCTTTCTTCGCCAACAAATTTGCATTTGACGCAATAGAAAATATGCATCTAATTTTCCCAAAAGCGGGAAATCCCGCCTCGCACGCTCGGCGGGAGGGAGAGAGGGACCCAAACCCATCTTAACCCTACAATCCATCGCCACCTTTGCAAATGTGCGAACACCACCAAGTGTACATCTCCATGTGCTCGTGTGTTAGCATTTTCACAATCATTTTCAAAGGTTTTCATGATCACTAGGTTATATATGCATCTACATGATATGATAAACCTAGTGGCACCCATGCATCGAATAACCGATAAGACTTTCCCTCTTAATAGTTCGGCCATCGATCCTAAACCACTCACACCCTCTATGGTGTCTTGAATGCAAAAGAAAAATGACCCTATTGCATATACATTTGCCTTGAGCCCATTTTGCCTTCATATAATATGAACACTTTACACCATCACTTGACCATCTTGATCCATCGATCTTGACTCTACTTGCTCTTTACCTTCGCATCGGTCCATCGATGCCAAGTCTTGCCCAAGCTTCACCACCGCAACGGTCCATCACTTCGAAGCCTCAACTTGCCCTTCTCCTAGCAACCGGTCCATCAAGCCAAGTCTTTGTCTTGATCTTCATCTTTTGGTCATATGACATGTGTCATGCTTCATATTCAATAAGTTCATCGTGTGGACAACCTTTCTCTAATTCAACCACTTAGATAAACAAGGTTAGTCCAAGGTTTTATCAATTAGCTAAAACCAAACTATGGGGCTTTCAATGGGCTCGATATCGGGCCTAGATGGGCGCGTTGGGCTCATCGTGTTATTATTCTTTTAACCAAAGCGGGCAACTATAGTCCATTGCAGGAAATTAAGATTTCCTATGATGTTTGATTTGTGGAGGACGGGGATGCCCGCCTCGCAAAATGCTTTTCTCCTGTTGCGGAAAATCAATACTATAGTAGTGTAACAACCCATCATTTACTAGAATTTCTTGTCAACATATTTGGTGGACAAGGTAAAATAAGATATACTGAAAAACCAACTAGAAAACCCAAATATAAACAATCATGACTCTACAATCCTCGCCCTGGAGATTCGGTGGCAATGTAGAACCTTTTGTAACTCTTTGATTTTTAGTTCTTGTTGCCTTAGGACTTGGTAAGCTTAGGCTTTCCTTTCATGCCCTTGTTATGTACTTTTAAAACTGCTCTTCTGCTTAATGAAAGACGTGCTTGCATGATTCAAAATAAAGTATTTGAGGAGGTGTAAGGAGACCTTGATCGGTATCCTTACATGCCCTCAAACACATCTTCATCACCCATAGCTAGAACTTTAGACAAACTCATCAAAGCCTCTTTTTTGGGAATGCAAGAGAGCTGAGCATCAATATATTAAGAAGAGAAAATGGGCAAGAGCCCAAACAATCCCAAACACTGAACACATGCTACTACTACCAAGTACCAAGTGACTCTCTATCCACCGGGAAGGGAGGCAGCCAATAGAGCTCGAGCCCTGCCAAAAGACCACAAACAATGCCTTTCTCCAGCTATGATCAGGGTGCCAACCAATTAAGTTTGGTGTTGTCCATCAAAGACACGCCAATTGCGATGGTTCCATAAAGTCAATGCTCCGACCATAATGAGGGAATTAATTTCTTGCCTCATCACCACATTAGCGGTGTTGCTAACTTTATCACATCAAGCATGAAAGGATGCTTCTGTAGGTTGAGGTGAAATGCCTGAATCTAAAGTTAAGAGATATCGACCTGTCGGATACCAAGATTAGGGGGGTCATTAACCTGGGTAATGGAATGAATAGAACCATTATTGCCTTCCTCAAAACCTTAGTTCACCTAAAATCATCCTAATCTCAACCCCGGCACCGGCCTCGAGGCGCACCGGGCCGGCCCATGAACAAGCTACAAACGGCCCGGTTTAGTCGAGCCAACAACCTCCAATCGCGGCACCCCTCGAAGGAGTTACAAAACACCCCTCGTACGAATGGGGGCCTCGAACGGCCGGCTACCCCTCGAAAAGGGACTCCTGACACCCGTACGGGAGCAGTAAATGCCCCCCAACCACTCTCTGCCTAACTTCATGGCTACAGCTACGGTCACAGTGAGCTGAGCCCCGATCCCATCAGCTTTCACCGCCCATACCCTGTAAATCAGGGCGCTCAGTAGCACTGTGGCGCCATGCCAAGCACTGTGCCACGAACGGCGCCCCCTCGAAGCACAACGGTCAACGCTTGACCCGCATTTCCCGCGGCTCGGTCCCATCGACCTGGGGCTCGACCCCTCGAAACACCACCCAAAATGGTCATTAACCACCCGGGAAGCGACAGCAACAGGGGAACGTACGACGCTCACAGTAATCCGTCCATCACTGCCTGACGGCTGCGCCAGCCCACATCAGAAAAAGGACAAGCAGGCCATCATCGCCCATGTTGCTACAGGCTCGAACCGGTCCAAAGCATGTCTCTACAGTCTCGATGACGTGATCTATGCCCACGCCTCGACGTCACCTCTACGTATGCCCTTAGCACAGTTGTACTCCTGAGTCTCCCTTTCGCCTATAAAAGGGGATGCTAGGGCTTAGTGTACGGCGACGAGTTCAGAGTACACCACACGGGCTCACAACATCACGCATTCTCACATCCTCAGATGCTCAAGTCCTTACAACCCGCTTGTATTCACCCTTGTACAAGCACTTCGGTGCAAGATAATACAAGATCATCCCCTCTGCTGGACGTAGGGCCTTCTTTGCCCGAACCAGGATAAATCTCTTGTGTCTCTTCTTGCATCACCATCCGGATTAGGGAACACGCGACGTAAATTTACTAGTTGGTGTTAGGCCCCCCGGGTTTGAAACACCAACAGTTGGCGCGTCAGGTAGGGGTATCGCGTGTCATTGTCGATTTCCCGCTCTTTTTTCAGATGGCAGGTCCTACCTCACCGCTTCCACACGACACGGTGATCTGGTTCGGGAGTCTGGAGTCTGTGTCGCTTGGCTCCGGCTATGACATGACCCTACTCTCGGTCGGAGATCCGCGTGGAGGCCGCAGCGCGCCCCCATGATTAGGAGGGGCGCCGCGACGATCCCGTCACCATGGCTCTCCTCCAAGGAGGAGGCACCATCAGCGCCATCGCCAGCCCATCTTCGGGCAAGTTCAGCACATGTCTTCTCCAGTGGTCAATGCAGGTCTCCCCGTAGAAGGCCCGCCCAACCTGCTGCCGCATGGGATTTACAAGGCCCAACGGCGACTCCCGTTCGGTCTCACCAACGCCGCCACGACATACGCCAACGGGATATGCTCCAGCATGGGCACGTGAGAGGAACGCTCGAGCCCCCTCCTGCGTGCTGCCATGCGCCTGGAGGTTGTCTGACCCACGTCCGTGGACCGCGGTTTCAACCGAGCTCCTGGCCCCAGGCGCTACACGCTCAGCACCTTGCGGCGGCAACTCGAGGAAGAGAGGATTGGGAGGCCGTGGACACCCTTCTACGGCAACTCCGACTCCGACGACTCCGACTTCGGCTGCTACGATCCTACGCATGAGTGCTTCCACCTCGACGGTGAGGAGTCCACCGCTCAGATGGTCGAACCCCCAGCCGCAGTCGCGCCGCCCGCCGGCGCGGCCGTGGCTGACGACGGCGCGGCCATCCCGCCTCGAGAGGAACCGCCGCAGGAGCTCGACGAACCACATCTTCCATAGGACGACCGCGCCGCGTAACTCACACAGCTCCGCGAGATGAAGGCCAAGCTCGACGAGGATCGCCAACACCTAGACCAGCTCGAGCACGCCCTCGAGCAGGGCCGCAGGCCCCCGCGTGGGGGAAGGGCTCGAGGCCGCACTCGAAACGTCTTCCAGCAGATCGTGGAGGACGAGGTCCTGCAGCAGGCTCCCGTGCCGCCCGCCATCAACCACTTTCCTCGAGCAAGCCAGAACCTTTTTGCGGCAACCATGCTCCTGAGAAACATGCCCGCGCCCTCAAATCCGCAGGCCGCACGAATACGCGATGAGGTCGAGGGCCTCCTTATGGTGGCTGCCACGCAACAAGCCGAGAGTTCCACCTCGAGGCATCGGGGAGAGGCGTCGGAGCGGCCGGCCGACCCCCGCCACGCAGAGGGAGGCCTCGTCCACCAAGATGTAGCCCCTCGAGCGAGGAGGGATGCACCCATTCGCGACCACCTCGTCGACAACCGCGAGCCCCAGGACACCCGCTATGACATCATCGAGAACCGGCGGCGCAAAAACGGGGGCGCGGAGGACCGAGGCTACAAACCCCATCGAGGGGGACGCTACGACAGCGACGAGGACCGTCAGGCTCCTGAGCCTCCGAGCCCTCGAGTCTTCAGCAGGTCCATCCGCAGCACGCCGCTTCCGAGCCCGTTCCGACCCCCCTCACCAAGTACAACGGCGAGACCAAGCCCGAGCTCTGGCTCGCTGACTTTCGGTTAGCTTGCTAGTTGGGTGGGGCGCGGGACGACAAGGCCATCATCCGACAACTTCCGCTGTTCCTCTCCGACACCGCTCGACGGTGGCTCGAAGAGCTCCCCCGCGACCAGATCCGTGACTGGGCTGACCTGGTCTGGGTCTTCGAGGGCAATTTCAAGGGAACCTACATCCGTCCCGGCAACTCTTGGGACCTCCGTAACTGCAAGCAGCAGCACGGGGAGTCCCTTCGAGACTTTGCCCGACGCTTCTCCAAGCAGCGTACAGAGCTACCACACATCCCCGACCATGATGTCATCCTGGCGTTTGTTTCAGGCATGACTTGCAAGGAGTTGGTGCGGGAGCTCGGGCACGATCGTCCAAAGACCGTCGAGGGGTTGATGGACATCGTCGCCAACTACGCAGCTGGTGAGGAGGCCGTCGGGGCCTTCTTTGGCGAGAAAAAAGATAACGCCAAGCCGCCGGCCGGCAGCGGCGAAGGCCCGAGCAAGGGCTCAAAGAAGAACGACAAGAAGAAGAAGGGTGGTCAGCAAGGCAAGCGTGAGGCCGTGAAGGATGACCTCGTCGCCGCCGCCGAGCGCAAGAAGCCTCGACCCCCTCCTAAGGGGGGCGTCTTCGACAAGATGCTAAAAGAACCCTGCCCCTACCACAACGGGCCGGTCGACCACAACCTCGAGGACTGCCGCATGCTCAAAGGCTACTTCAAAAGCCTGGGCCTCGAGAAGGGTGAGTAGAAGAAGGACAAGGGCAGCGACAACGACAAAAACAAGGGCAAGGACGACTTCCCCGACGTCACTGACTGTTACATGATCTACGGAGGCCCCTCGACCCAGTACATGCCTCGACAACATAAGAGGGAGCGTCGGGAGGTCTTCTCCGTGCGCGTGGCTACTTCCCAGTACCTCGACTGGTCTGACACGCCGATCACGTTCGACCGTGATGACCATCCGGACCACGTCGTGCGCCCCGGGGCCTTTCCGCTTGTCGTCAACCCTATCATCGCCAACACCCATTTCTCCAAGGTGCTCATGGACGGTGGCAGCAACCTTAACATCATCTACATGAAGACCCTCGATCTGCTGGGCATCAAGAGGTCACAGCTCGAACCCAGCGCCGGGGGCTTTCATGGGGTCGTGCCGGGCAAGAAGACACAACCCCTCGGCCGCATCGACCTTCCTGTTTGTTTTGGCACCCACTCAAATTTCAGGAAGGAGACCCTCACGTTCGATGTGGTCGGGTTCCACGGCACCTACCACGCCATCATCGGACGGCCCGGCTACGCCCGTTTCATGGCGGTCCCCAACTACACCTACCTCAAGCTCAAAATGCCGGGGCCCAACGGCATCATCACTGTCGGCTCCTCCTATGAGCACACATACGACTGCGATGTCGAGTGCGTCGAGTACGAGGAATCTCTCGAGGAGACCAATACCCTGGCAGCGACCCTCAAAAGGCTGGCCGCAGACATTCCCGAGCCCAAGTGACAGGCGGGAAGTTTCGAGCCCGCTGAGGACACCAAGAAGATCCCGCTCGACCCAAGCAGCTCCAATGGGAAGGCGCTGACGGTCAGCGCCACCCTCGACGGTAAATAGGAAGCAGTGCTCGTTGACTTTCTCCGCGCAAACGCCGACATATTTGCGTGGAGTCCCTCGGATATGCCTGGCATTCCGAGGGATGTCACCGAGCACGCCTTGGAGATCCGTCCTGGCTCAAGACCGGTCAAGCAACGCCTACGCCGCTTCGACGAGGAGAAGCACAGGATCATCCGCGAGGAGGTCGACAAGCTGGAGAAGGCCGGATTCATCAAGGAGGTACATCATCCCGAGTGGCTGGCTAATCCAGTACTAGTTAAGAAGAAAATGGGAAAATGCAGATGTGTGTAGACTACACTAGTTTGAATAAAGCATGTCCAAAAGTTCCATTTCCTTTGCCACGAATTGATCAGATCGTTGACTGCGGGATACAAAACCCTTTTCTTCCTTGATGCTTATTCCAGTTATCACCAAATCAAGATGAAGGAGTCTGACCAGCTCGTGACTTCATTCATCACCCCTTTTGGCATGTTTTGCTACGTCACCATGCCCTTTGGCCTTCGAAACATCGGGCCGACGTATCAATGGTGCATGCTCCACGTTTTCGGCAAACACATAGGCAAAACCGTCGAGGCCTACGTAGATGACATCGTGGTCAAATCCAAGAAAGTCGACAACCTTGTCGATGATCTTAAAATCACGTTTGCATGCCTCAAGGCCAAAAACATTAAGCTCAACCCTGAGAAGTGCGTCTTTGGGGTCCCTCGAGGCATGCTCTTAGGGTACATCGTCTCCCAGCGTGGGATCGAGGCCAACCCTAAAAAGGTCACGGCCGTCACTCATATGGGGCCGATTTGAGACCTGAAGGGTGTGCAAAGGGTGACAGGGTGCCTCACAGTCAGCCGCTTCATCTCACATCTAGGAGAGAAAGCCTTGCCATTATACCGCCTCCTCAAGAAGTCCGAGCGCTTTACTTGGACCGTCGAGGCCGAGCCCTGACTAAACTCAAAGCCATGCTGACCTCAGCTCCGATTCTTGTACCTCCAAAGCCTGCCGAGCCTCTCCTCCTCTATGTCGCTGCGACCACCCACGTGGTCAGTGCGGTCATAGTCGTCAAGAGGCAGGAAGATGGACACGTTCTCCCAGTCCAAAGGCCAGTCTACTTCATTAGTGAGGTGCTCTCAGAGACCAAAATCCGCTATCTGCAGATCTAAAAGCTGCTCTATGCCGTCGTGCTCACACGCCGCAAGCTCCAGCACTACTTCCTCAGCCACCCGGTGACCGTGGTGTCATCCTTCCCCCTTGGGGAGATCATCCAAAACTGGGAGGCTGCAGGAAGGATCGCCAAGTGGTCGGTTGAGCTCATGGGTGAGACCATCACCTATGCTCCATGAAAAGCTATAAAATCCCAGGTGCTGGCCGATTTCGTGGCTGAGTGGACCGACACTCAGCTCCCTCCAGCTCAAATCCAGGCCGAGCTATGGACCATGTACTTCGACGGGTCGCTCATGAAAATAGGGGCAGGCGTGGGCCTGCTCTTCGTTTCACCCCTCGTAGTCCATATGCGCTACGTCATTCGTATCCATTTTGCTGCCTCTAACAATGTCACAGAATACGAGGCCCTCGTCAACGGTCTACGTATCGCCATCGAGCTCGGGGTCTGACGCCTCGATGCTCGAGGCGACTCACAGCTCGTCATCGACCAGGTGATCAAAGCCTCGAACTGTCTTGACCCAAAGATGGAGGCGTACTGCAATGAAGTACGCAAGCTGGAGGACAAGTTTCATGGTCTTGAGCTCAACCACGTCGCTCGACACTACAACGAGGCCGCAGATGAGCTTGCCAGGATCGCATCCTCTCGAGGCGACGTCCCTCCAGACGTCTTCTCGAGGGACCTGCACAAACCTTCCGTGGATTGGGGCCCGGGGGCTGACGCTACAGCATTAGCTGACCTCACTCCCTCGACTGTGGCCCTCTCGACAGAGGCTGAGGTCATGGAGATTGAGGGACCATCGTCATCCTCGAGCCCACCACATCAGACCGGCGTATCCCACTCCTCGAGTACCTCATTTGAGGGGAACTTCCATAGGATCGAGCCGGAGCCAGGCGCATAGCTCGAAAGGCCAAAACCTACGTCGTCTACGGCGATGACAAGGAGCTGTATCGATGCAACCCGACTGGCGTTCTTCAACACTGCGTCACTGTCGAGGAGGGAAGAAGGCTTCTCAAGGATATGCACTCGGGGGCTTGCGGCCACCACGGCGCGCCAAGGACGCTCGTCGGAAATGCCTTACGACAGGGCTTCTATTGGCCGACTGCGGTCTCCGACGCCATTAGCCTTGTCTGTTCGTGCGAGGGGTGCCAGTTCTACGCCAAGCAGACGCACCTCCCCGCCCACGCGCTTCAAATGATCCCCCTCACGTGGCCATTTGCAGTGTGGGGGCTCGACCTGGTCGGTCCCCTAAAGAAGACCACCGGGGGCTACACTCACCTGTTGGTCACCATCGACAAGTTCACCAAATGGATCGAGGCCATGCCCATCACTAACATCTGTTCTGAGCGAGCGGTCCAATTCTTCACCGATATAATACATCGCTTCGGGGTCCCAAATGTCATCATCACTGACAACGGCACGCAGTTCACTGGCAAGAAGTTTTTGGACTTCTGCGACCATCACCACATCCGTGTGAACTGGTCTGCAGTCACCCACCCTCGAACTAATGGCCAGGTCGAGCGGGCCAATGGCATGATTTTGCAGGGCCTCAAGCCCAGGATCTTCGACCGCCTCAACAAGCATGGCAAGAGGTGGGCGGCCGAGCTGCCTTCTGTCCTATGGAGCCTAAGAACAATGACAAGTCGAGCCATGGGGTTCACCCCATTTTTCTTGGTCTATGGGTCCAAGGCCGTCCTCCCCGCCGACCTTGAATACGGGTCCCCTCGACTTAAGGCCTTCAACGAGCAAACGAACGAAGAAGCCCTTGCCAACGCTGTTGACCAGCTCGAGGAAGCTCGAGACATGACTCTGCTCCACTCCGCACGCTACTAACAGAAGCTCCGACGCTACCACGACAAGAACGTGTGCAAAAGGGACTTTCAAGTCGGCGACCTTGTTCTTTGACGCCGGCAAGACAACAAGGGGCGGCACAAGCTTACGCCTCCATGGGAAGGCCCCTTCATCATAGCCGAGGTGTTGAAGCCAGGGATGTACAAGCTCGCGGACGGCAAAGGCTCGACTCTCACCAATGTGTGGAACATTGAACATCTACGTCACTTTTACCCTTAGGCCTCAAGGCCTTGTACATTTCCTACGATTGTGTACATATACTACACCTTGAATGGATAAAAGCACCCTCGAAGTTGCGTTTTTTCATTCGTAAAAGCTCTAAAGGTAGACTTGACTCTGTTCTTCAGAATCAAGTCTCCCTCAGGGGCTAGAAGGGGGGACCCCCAAGTCCTCGAAAAACTCGAACAAATTTTCCAAAAGCTCGACGCACGCCTTTTTGCTTCTCACGCCTCGAACTTGCTCCTAAGACTAAGGAAAAGAGCATCTTGAGCCCTCAAAGGTCAGGGATCATCAAGACGGGGGCTCGCCCACGCTTCCGAGCTATGGCAACCCCCACTTTCTCCCTCCTCGAGGGGCACAGTGACGTTCTTTATACTAAGTCAAAATGGAAACTTGTTCAGGCAAGATAATTCAAGACAGCTCGAGCATAAAACAAGCAAACACGCGTGCTTCATACTTTAAGTTTTTAAAAGGCCCCTCGGGCCACGATGCTTAAACATTGTACTTAATTTTTTACATGGGCCTTAATGCCCAGATATTGGCTCGCAGGCCATCAAACCATTCAGTCCTGCGCGGGGAGCATCTCGTCCTCAAGCTTCGCCGCTAGCCGCGCCCCGGGTGCCTCTGCATCAGCAACAAGTTGGAGGTGCCTGTGGAGGTATAAACTCCATATACCCTCACTGCCTAGTTTGGGCTGACATGCTATCGCCAGGCCGGCCCATCAAGCTTCAAGACCGATCGGCTCAGGCTGGTCGGACAGCCTAAAACAGGCAAGAATATCGAAGACCGACAAGGAGGACAAGACCTAGCCGAGATAGGAAAGTTTAGACTTGTAAAGTATATAAACTTAGTACCGATAGGCTAGTTCGACTTGTAACCTTGCTCCCGTGATATATAAGGAGAGCAAGGACCCCGTGCCCGAAGGACGAATGCGGCATAACGCACGACTCATACATCCACATCATAATCGAAACGAGAGAGCGGGACGTAGGGTATTACGCTTCATAGCGGCCCGAACACAGGTAAACCTTGTGTGATTGCTCCCCGTTTACGTCTTGCTCGCAATCTCGTGCGCCTTCCGCCAATCCATTACCGGTCAGGGCAAACCCCTGGTCGGACTATCGCCGATATTTTGTCGACAGTGGCGCGCCAGGTAGGGGGTGCGCACCGAGATTTCACGTCGATCAAGATGGTTTCCTTCCCGGCTTCCATGACCTTCGAAGCTGGCCTCACCTTCGACTTCGGAACGTTCACCTGGACTTCCAACTCAGCGACTACTACTGCAACTCTCACGCCTCCGGCTATCACGCCGACAATGGCACCAACAATGGTGGCTACGCCAAACCAGATCCAATTCGTCCCGGTGACCACCGTTGTAGTCCCAACCAATCCACCGCTGATAGTTGACGGCACGGCGCCAACACCTCCGATCGGTCCAAACCTTTCACAAAGGAGGCATGTCAGCAACACGGATCTACTCCGTCTGATCCTTCAACAAGACATGAGGTTGACAGAAACCCATGCTAATTTTGAGTCGCTCCGACGATGAGTCAGGCGCGATCTACAACTCGCGCGACAGCAACATGCTCCCAACTCGTCAACACAAAGTCAACGCAATCATCGCAGGGTCACTTTTGGGCGTGCCGAACGGCCACGTTCGCAGTCAACAGATCTACGGCATCATATTCGTGCGAACCCTCACGGCAATCACACACAACGTGGTGGAAGAAACTCGCAGTGGCTCCGACCACGACCGGCCATTTTTCATAGTGGTCGGAGAGGCCAACCGAGCAGTGTACGACAGAGAATCCTGACCGATATCCAAAATCTAAGAGAGAGGACTTCACAACAGGCCTCACGGGACAACAGCGGTCCAGCCCCAACAACACAAACCGTTCGACACGATGTACCTAATCAGAGTTACGCGACAACAGTACAGCGCAGAAACGCCCATCGCAACGAACGACGGTGACGCCAGCGAGAAATTCGACGATCTGGTCGAAACCCACCAACTACGCCTACTACTGCGACACAACAAGAACGATCCCCACAAAACAACACATCCAACGCTCGGTTGTTTGCAGAACGTACTAAGTTAGCTGCCGCCCTTCGTTATAGCGACCAGTCCCGAAGGGATGAACAACGAAGGGAAAGACGACGGCAAGAGATATTGACTGCCATGGCAACATCAGGTGCAATGAAGCAAAGAGCAGAACGGCCACGAGCACGATCAACCCAGTCTCCCTCAATGACGAGGGCGTCTGCACATAGGGCCAGGGCACTTGCTGACCGGCACCAAGATGTAGAAAGAAAACGAAGGGAAGAGCGCCAGAAACACATGGCAGCAACAAGAGAGAATCGCCGCAGTTCCGGCATGAGTCCATTAAGGGAGGATACAAGGGACTCGCCTGACATTGACGAGCCTCATGGTTGCACCCAGCGGCCCACACAGACGACTACTGTATACAAACGTGCTTGGAGTCCTCCCCCCGGTCGAACGGTTCCGTCCATCCAAACAAACCGCAATGGTTTTATCACTCCTTTCTTTAACAATTTGCAGACTAGAGAACCAAACTGGAGGCTCCCCAGTCCAACTCCTCCTGAGGATAGGATACACCGAGCACATATTCCCTAATCCAATAAACCCAGCTAACCTTCGGCACATCAGAACAGTTCGATCACCAGGGCGCAAAACATCAGAAGGATGTTCATCAACGGCGAATGGTACGAAGTGGTACAAAAAGAAAATCAATTTGAGAAAAACTCAAGTTCCTTAGATTCTTTTACAGATGTACCTTTCCCAAAAAGGGACAATCTAAACACCACTCGGAACGGAATAAGCATATCCGACCACGCCCGACGCCGAGACGATCAAGTCTTGGACGATGACGACCTACTACTCGCATCGAAGAAGATCCGGTCACGATCCGTGACTTAGAAGAAGGAGAAGCAGAGCCGAAAAATTGAAAAGAACGAGAGATGCATTCTTCTCTCCTATCGTAACAAGTTTTTCTTTTCTAGGCTATTTTCCTTTCAAGGTTTAAGTTAGCGTCAGTCGTACACATCGTTGTGAGTCATTCTAATGACAAAAAAGCAATCTAATGTGTACTATTTTATAATGAGAAATCAAGTTCTTTGTGTCAAACACTTGAGCACATGAATTTTTTCTTGTTATTCAAAGGAAAATCATCCCTTAGATCTGACGCGTTACGACATTCTCTAAACAGAGGACCCCGAATCCTGAAACAAAATCCTACGGCATAAACATGACAAAGTCATAAAACAGATCAAAATAAAGAGATAGATAAAAGGAATCTCGAAGGATTCTCGGCACAAGACACATCTCAAAAGATCCACTTCTTTCATTGAAAATATAAAATTTTTACAAACCGGGACCGATCGCATCTAAAGCAATCTAGTCATCCCCGACGGCTTGCCGACCACCGGGTCGACGGAGAGTCGCAGCGACGACGGCCTCCGCCGCCCCGGTGAACTCGACGGCGCTGCCCTCCATGGCGTCATGCGCCGCCACCGACAGCTCCATGCCACGGACATCAACGCCCGAGATGGCATCGACGGTGGCATAAGCGGCGGAGGCACCATGACGAACGCCATGAACCGCCACCGCGGCCACTTGGCCGGGGATCGCCGCCAGCCGCGCGACGACATCGCCGCCCTGGGCGTTCACCGCATCCGCCGCCGCATGAGCGGCCTCCTGCAGCCACTCCAGCTGCTCCATCAGCTCTGCAAAAACAGAGTAAGAAATTAAAAATGCTAAGACAAGAACAATTCAGGGCATATGAACAACGGAGAACTCAGTACTTACCGCTGACCCTGATGTCGGCAGCCTCGCGCTGCCGAAGCAGCATGTCCACCTGGACCTTGCGGGCCAGCCTCTCATCCGCCGCCTCATTGACGGCGGCGTTAGCTTCGGCGTCGAAGTCGGCGGAGCGCTGCTTCTCCACCTCCAGCTCCTCCTGGGCGGAGGAGAGCGCCTTCAGGAACAGGTCCGCGTTCGCCTCCGCCTGCCCCAGCTGCTTGGTCGCGTCGGAGTAAAGATCCCTGACGTGCTCTAGCTCCACCCTGTAGCGGTCAAGCACAGACGCCAGGGAGTTCACCGAGGCACTGCTCAGAGAACGCGGCGTCGAGACACTGGCGGCCGCCACCGCCTCTTCCGCCGCGACGGGAGCCGCATGCTCCGCCACCGCGACGGTGGCTCCAGCCTCGACCGGAGCCACCTGCTCGGAGGCCGCAACCTCCGGCACATCCTGCCGCCTCTCCGCCGCCCTCCTCGTCGCCTCAGCAGCGCCCGCGGCGGAGGTACCTGCCGCACCTCCAATGGTCAGGAGGGTGTACCTACATTGCATCCAAAAGAATTACGGTTACACCAAAAGAAGAAAACCCCAAGATCAATCAAAGGAAAAATCCCCTTTCAAAACTCACCTCCTCCGCGGCCTCACCTCCCGAGGGGAGTTCACCGACTCCTCCTCCCCCGCCGGAAGCTTACCATGACGGCGATCCATCTAGGAGGCGGCGGCGCGAGTATGGGATCTAAAACCCTAAGTTTGCGGAAGCAGATGAACAAGAACAAGAACAGAGAATGCACTGTGTGTACAGAACTCCCAGCGCAGGCGCCAATTTATAGAAGAGCTCGAAGGAATCGAGAAGGCAACCGATGAGATCGTGGGTAATCAAACCTTCGCGGCCCTCTCGTTCCCCGAGAGTACGAAGCGACGAAAACCGCTCCACTAAAGCAATAAGCATTTATACATTTCCCCCGCCTCGGGAACCCCCCGCACGCTCGCTGACTCAGGTCATCAGAAGATGGATCGATTGTGCCACTGACACAATGGACCCAGTACGCCAGAAAAACATTGACTCGACCGGAGTCTGAAAACCGTACCCGAGATTTGACGTGACAACCCGGTCGATGATGTACGGTTGCATCAGCAACCGAATATTTTCGTCCCGCACGCAATCATGACGCAACACGATGGTTGAAAGATAAGTATCTCACATCCTTAATAAATTTTTATTTCATCCCCCCCATTTCAAAAGACCACACTTAAAAAAAAAACCAGTCCGCACAAATTTCTTTCCTCAAACACGAAGCCAACCAGGAATGCACTGTCTCTGGTCTCACTCGCTACGTGTTCACACGGCTACAATGCTATACAACACGAGTGCGCCAATGTCGCTCCAAAAGGAAAAGGGCTCCAAACATTCCGGAACGCGTTGTTTGTTTAGGATCATCTAATCCCTAAGGCCTGGTCGGCTCTTGAATGAGAAAGAGACTAGTGTTGCTTTGGCAAATTTTTCTTCCAAATTTCTAAACAAACATAACCTAGCCTTCTGCATGATAAAAATCTTACACACCATATGATCATTATCCCAGGAGCAAAGGCGTGATCAAAAGTCCACATTGAGAAGACAGTGGCCTACAGCAGAATACAGATAAGTGCTCTATTAACCTAACATACATGCCTTCACCGATTTTTTTTCACAAGATTTCTTTACATGAACTACTTCAAAGTACGTTCAACACATATTTACAAAGTTAAAAACACCTTTTTTCTTTGTATCAAATGGCCAAGTACGTCACCCCTCCAACGAAAAACAATCGGCGTGCCTTGTCTCGATCAACCCCGCTACGTGTTCACAGCTCCAACGCTATACAACACAGGGGTGTCAGCGGTCGCCTCCAATGGAAATAGGGCCCTAAGTGATTCGGCAATGCGCTATTCACTGTAGGTCACCTACACACCTGTGGACTGATTAACTCTAAGGAGGGGCGATTACTAAAAACCATTCTCAAATAATACATGCTGATACAACTTCGTATCATTTTTTGTATCAAATCAATACGATTCAGCATACCTCATCAAACATTCACTCATACCAAATTTTCTCTTCGCAGCAGCTGGGATTTTTTCGCCAATGATACCGGTTATTCTGGCACACAAATAGCAAAGCTATTTCATGGGTTTAGATTCAAAACCATGGTCTCACAGCCACGCTGGGGACTGAGTTAAGTAGCAAAGCTGCCTTAACTTAATCATGACAAAATCATGGCATGGGTCAAACCGACCAGCCCAAATGAAATTTGGCTCGCTTCGGTCTCACTCAAAGAGTGGTCGGAAACACATAAAGCACGATATAATGATCGTTTTTTTTTTTAGACCCCGACATAACGTGTTCCACCTCATCTCAGGCTCGGGGACTACATGGGCCCACATCACCTGAGAGGTGACATGGGCTAGATCCTTCTTTTAGAGCTTACTGCAACATATACTATCTTACAGCAACCTCGAGGACTACGTGGGCCCACGTCATTTGCATGATTCGGCCTGATCCTTTCTCTTTACAAAGAAGTTTAGTTTCAAAACTAAGCTAAGGCAATGACCAATCACGACAGATATCATGATGGCAGTCATCACATACTAACGAGGGCCCACGTCTCTAGATTATTCTTTTTTCTTTTCAGGAGCATCATAAATCTTTCGGTCAAAACCGAAAACGTCAACCAAGTGTAGGCAAAGAGTGGTCGAAAGCACTAGACGGTCCTCCAGCCCTGCCCGGACCACATGTCGAACGTGTGTCCGACCACCCTTTCTCACTCAATGAAGCAAGATGGTGTTTTTTCCCTCAAGATCCATGATGCTCGGGGACTAGCTGTGGAGGTATAAACTCCATATACCCTCACGGCCTAGTTTGGGCCGACATGCTATCGCCCGCCGGCCCATCAAGCTTCAAGACCGATCGGCTCAGCCGGGTCGGACAAACTAAAATAGGCAAGAATATCGAAGACCGACAAGGAGGACAAGACCTAGCCGAGATAGGAAAGTTTAGACTTGTAAAGTATATAAACTTAGTACCGATAGGCTAGTTCCGACTTGTAACCTTGCTCCCGTGATATATAAGGAGAGCAAGGACCCCGTGCCGAAAGGACGTAATCGGCATAACGCACGTACTCATACATCCACATCATAATCGAAACAGAGAGAGCGGGACGTAGGGTATTACGCTTCATAGCGGCCCGAACACAGGTAAACCTTGTGTGATTGCTCCCCGTTTACGTCTTGCTCGCAATCTCGTGCGCCTTCCGCCAATCCATTACCGATCGGGGGCAAACCCCTGGGCGGACTATCGCCGATATTTCGTCGACAGTGCCTCTCCCTCTCGGATTCCGCCGAGGCCTCCTCTGAGAAGACGAAGCCCTGCGAGAGGACCTCCATCCCCTCGAGCATCTGTGGCCTGTTGATCTAAAAGTCCGAGTAGAAGACCACCAGCGCCCGCTGCACTTCGAAGCGAAGGGCCCCACGGACTCACTCCCGCATCACGACGCCAAGACGGGCGATCCGCTCGACGAACGCGCTCCCGGCCACCCCTCCACCGACTCCACGACCTCACCGAGCCCCCAGCAAACACTGAGGGTGTTGATGGCACCCCAGATCCGCGCGTTGGTGCCCACCTCGGCCGAGAGCAACTCCTGGAGCGATTGCGCGTCCTCCTGCGCCTGCTTCAGATCCGCGTCGAGGCCTGCAGGAGGAAGATAGCATTAACCCCGATAAAGAGGCACGAAACTACCAAATACCAAAAAGGTAGTAACCATAAGGACTTACCATCGCAACGAGCTTGGAGGCGCCGTTGCCAGTCGACCGCGTCATCGTGCTCCTTCTGCCTGGTGTCGAGGGTTCTCTCCAGCTCCCTTTTCTCCAAGAGAAGGACCTCGATGGTTCGGCCAGCGGCATGGATGGCACCCTCCTTATCCACCACGACCCGCCGCAGCTCGGCCGCTTGGGTTTTGAGGGTGCCCGTGCGCTCCCTCTCTTGATCGAGCGAGGCCTGGAGACGCTGCGCCCCCTCCTCGAGCTCCTTGATGTGAGCAGCCGCAGCCTTCTGCTCTCTCTCAAGGATTTCCACCCGCTGGCATTTCTCCTTGAAACCCGCCGTGGCCGTCTTCATGTTTTCCTCGTGCTCACGGGCGACCACGGTGAGTCGAGCCACCTCCTTCTGTGCGGTCTCGATGGCCTACTCAGCACGAGCCTTCTCCTCCCGCACCGCCTTGGTCGTGGCCGCCTCTGCCTGAGCAGCCTGGAGGGCTCGAGCCGCCTCCTCTTGGGCTTTGGCGGCCTCTACCTCCACCATATGCTTCGCGGCCTCGGCCTTGGTCAGCTCGACCTTGGCAGTTTGGCCCAGCTTGACGAGGCGTTGGACCTCCTCCTCGCTCTCGTGCGTTGCGTGAAGGTGGCGAGACTTCACGAACGACTGATTTCATATACCCTAAAAACACCAAACACGGGACAAGGTCAGCGGCAGTGAAAGAGACAGACAGAAGATATACACCTTGAAAAAGGATCAAGAGAACTTACATTAAAAAGATGGGGGGGGGGTCCTCGGCCGACGGCACAAAACGCCGGCCCGAGGACGCTCTCCATCCACACCCGGTACTCCTCGGTTTCCTCCCAGTTCTTCAGCTCCAGCCGGTCGTTCATCTCGACGCCGGGGGCTCGGGGGTCTGTCGGGTCACGGAGTGTGATCTTCTCCCTCTCCCACTTCGGGTAGGAGGCCTTCATCCGCACGGCCACGGCGTCACTCACCTGCTTCACCGCCTCCCGAGACCCGCCGTACTCGGCCACTAGGTCGGCCAGCGTGGGGCAGAGGGGCGCCTCCTTCTGCCGATCCCACAGGGCCTCAGCCCCGAAACCCATGGGGCATTCCTGGTTGAGGCCTGGCAAGGACCAAAAAGAGCCAAGCGGGGCCCCGTGGGACACCGCGGAACCCATCGAGGGAGGCGGGGCACCGCGGGGCGACCTCGATGAAGAGCCAAGGGCGTCCGTAGCACCCCGTGGCGGCACTCGGGGGCTCGAGGGCGTGGCCGTCTCCTTCCCCCGCGACAGCAAGGGTGTGTCATGGGGCTCCACGCCCTCTCGGCCCTGAGGACCCACGGCGACGGCGGAGTCCATTTGTGGCGCGTCCCGCGCCTCCCGTTCCTCCTCCTCGTGCAGCAAGAGGTTCTGCTGCACCAACGTCCTGAGCCGCTCCCCGTCTAATGTCGAGGGCCCCTCTGGCAGCTGCTACTCCGGCTGCCGTTGCCGGTCCTCTTCATCAATCTCCCACTGCCGCTGCTGCATCAGCTCCCACTGCTGCACCTCCGGCAGCTGGAAGAAGTCTGCTGCAGGTGAGGGCACAGCTTCTGCTGGTTTCACCGCAGATTGCTGCTCCACCTGCTCGAGTTGACCCTCGACCAGCTTCGAGGGGTCCTCTGGCCTCAGTGGTTCCTACGGCTGCTTCTCCTCCTCACAGCTCGAGGCATGTGCCGCCTCAAGCAGCGCCGGCTGGTTGGTCACCAGCTCGGCCGTCTCCTCCTCCTCCACCTTCCGCTCCACCTCGAGCGCATGCAGCCCCTTGGGCCAAGGACCCTTGGGGATGGGGACTTTGGGGGTGGAGTCCTCACTCAGCGAGTCCCAGTCCACGTCATCGAGGGCGATGGGCTATTCCTCCATCCCCAGCTTTCCCCCCTTGGCGGCTCCTCCGGACGGGCCCGTGGCGGGTGCGTCGATACCGCTCGAGGCAACGGCAGGTGCTGGCGTCATGGTCGAAGGGATGGCCACGGGCACCTATGACGGGGTTGCATCTCCTCCCCCTACGGCCGTCGGAGCACCGGACCTGCAATCAAAGCAGTGGCCATCAGCTTCCCTCGAGCTATCGCCTTGCGTGCCTCAACGACCCACTTCGAGGCATTGGCGGGAAGAAGCACACCACCTGTGTCGGTCGCCACTCCCGCTGATCCCGCCCCAATCTTCAACTTCTTGGTGGGGGCAGGGTTGAAGGCCATCGGGGACCACTTCACCCTAAAAGGGCCAGGGAGAAGGAGTTTAAAGGCAATCGGTAAGAAATAAAAACTAGCGATAGAAAATAAATCGGGCTCGAAGGATGCACCCCACGGGCATGGAGGGCCCTCCTCCGGCTCCACCCGAGCCACTCGGGGGCTTCGAGACCTCTTTCTGGGCCACGCCGGACCTAGATCCCCAACAACGGTGGAATCCACCCCTATGTCCCACCGGGTTAGCTTCCGCTCCCCACGCCGTTCACTCGAAGGAGCTCGCCGCTCTTGCTGCCGGGTGGTCGAGGGGAGGCCGCCACCGTCCCCCGCTCCGAGGCCCTCTGACCCCAGGACCTCGAGTCCAACATTGAGACCCCTGGGCGCGCCGACGGGATGCGAGTCTGAGCCTGGGACGAGGACGCGAAGGGCTCCTGGCTCGACTGACGGGTCGGTGGCCTCGAGCGAACTTGTCCGCCCGCTTCCCCTCCTTGTGACTCGGGCTGGCGCTCCGGAGCCTCCTGCATGTGAGGCACGTTAGCTCGAGGCGGAGGCATCAGATGAGGGGCGAGCCGCTTATCAACCCCCTCGACATCATCATCGTCATCATCCTCGTCCTCCTCGGTGCTCGGCTCCTCCGAGGGGGTGTCCTCCTCGGACAACTCCCCCCGCGCGCTTTCCCCTGCGCACCTCCTTCATCATGAGCACATAGGCTCTCTTCCTCTTCTCCTCCTTCTGCTTGGCCTTCTCCCCCTGCTCGCGCTCGACCGTAAGGCGTCTCACATGGCGATCCCGAGCATCTTCCTTCACCGGGGGCCTCGACTCCCTGTGATGAATCGCCCCCTGAAAAAAGACACGGCAAGATGAGGGAAGCCAGGCCTCGAAACCAGAAGCAGGAAATGAAAGCCTCGAAAATGCTCACCAGACCGAATATGTCCTGGTCCGGACGCATGAGGAAGAGGTCGACCTCCTCCGTGGTGAAGGAGTTGTCCTCGACCGCTTGACGGACGCGCTCGGCGAATATCTCAGGGTCGAGGGCCTCGAGCGACATCCGGCTCCTCTCCAGCGTGTTGGGGCCGGCGTCCGCCCTCATCTGGTCTAGGTGGAGCGGGCGCTCCATCAGCGGGAGCACCCGCCGATTGTGGAACCCCGCGATAACGTGGGCGGCAGACAGCTGAATCTCCCCCACCTTCATGTCGCGGAGCATCTTCAACGCCTCGAGGCGGGAGTTGAGATGCTTTTGCTCATCCTTGGGCGTGCCGTACGGCCAGTTCTCCCCGACCTGGGTGATAACATGGTTGGTGAACTTGGGGTGCGAGCCCCCTCGTTCTGCAGGTAGAACCACTGGGAGTCCCATCCCGCGTTGTTAGAGCATAGCTTGGCGGGGATCCAACATGTCGCCCTCTTCAGAGCGATCACGCAGGAGCCCGCATGTGCGTACCACCGTCCACCTTCCGGCTAAGCATGGGTGTAGAGGGTCGCCTTGAAAATGTGCAGGAAGAGGTCCCACTGCGGCTCCATGCCGAGGAACCCCTCGCAGACGGCGGTGTGGGAGATGGAGTTGGGGGAGAAATGATGGAGCTCTACCCCGAAGAAGTGGGGCAGCGCCCTCATGCAGCGGCTCGGGCGCATCCTAAGCCCATGCCGGTGGAACTTGACAAAGCCGATGATGTAGCCTTCCGGCGGGTTAGGCTCCCTGTGGTCGGCGTCGGGCACCATCCACTCCGGCGGCCCCTCCGGCGGATTGGGGAGAAGAAGCCCTCCCTCGACCAGCCCTTCGATCATGGCCGTTGTCACCTCCGACTCCGACCACGGCCCTGCCTCGTGCATGACGACGGGCACGGGCGCCTTGGTGACCTTCTTGGCGGCCTGGGAGCGCTTGCGACCCATGGCAAATGCGGCGGCGGCGGTGGCAAGACGCGGTAGGAACCTCCCTCTCTTTCCCTCTCCTCCCACTTGTGCAGACAAGCACGACGACGGCGGCGGCGCTTGGGCTCTCGATGACGGCGATGGGAGGAAGAGCGCTGGTGTTTTCTGGCGGCGGCAAGGCAAGAAAGACGGCAAGATGGGAAGAGAAGAGGACAGCGGCCCTCTCCCTACATTTTATAGGCACAAGGGCTGAATGGCAACTGGCGGATCGGACGGCTGCAGCGCGCTCATCCAACGGACACGAGACGCCCGGCGTATTCGCTAACGGTAAGGTAAAAACCGCATTTAATGCGCCCACCAACCGTCTCCTCGTTCCCCACTACAGGCACACATGTCACAAGACCGGGGCATCCCAACCGACATGCAGTCCCACCACTACCGCACCGTTTCAGCTTCCGCCTCAAAAGGAGCGCCTCAACTGGCGGATTCCCCTCGATGGACAGATTGACACGACGCGTCAGTCGGGTGGTTTCTTCCACAAGAAGGTAAACTGGGACCTCAGTCCCACATCTAAGTCTCGAGGGAGCGGAAACTGACCCTCGAAAGGGTTCGAACAGTTGCCCTCGAGCGCACGAGTCAGGGGCATCCCAGGGGGAGCCAATACGAGGTCAGGTTTGAGAACAAATTCTCGAGACCCCCAGGGGCGCGTCCAAGGCAAAGTACAAAATAGCTGTGGGACCCGTCGACGGGAGGCATCGAGCCGCCGGCCTCTATCGAATGAGGCCGGTACCCTAGCTGCCATGTACAATGCTTTAATGAGGGTGCTTCCGAGCCACGAGTCGTCTCCCATCGAAGGGAAACGAGCCCCCATTTGGACTTTCCTGTTACCAGCTCACAGAGGACATCGAGGCTCGTCCAATCGAGGATAGCACGATGCTGTTCACCCCACAATCCGAATGCAAGGATGCGTGGGAGGGACGCTATGAGGTAGCAATGCTCCAGCCACACGAGGCTCGGGGGCTCGACTACGCATGGCACCCCTCGACGAAAGAGGGTCGAAAACACTTAGGGGCTCGGTAGTCCAAGTTAACCCCTCGACAGGGCACTACAACTCCAGTTAAAATTAATCCCCCTCGATAAAGCGCAATTTAAAGCCCCCAGAGGAGTTCTTACTCACTCCTCTGGGGCCTCAGGGGCTACCCCCACGGGGGATGCTCGCACGCCCCCCGCAGTGAGATAAAATAATGAAACCTTACACCTCGAGGACTGGGTACTTCAACTCCACTTCATGTTAATGAACCCCTCGAAGATCCGCTAAAGACCTCTTGCACGAGTCCCCACACTCATACAAGGGCTCGGGGGCTACTGTCGGATACCAAGATTAGGAGGGTCATTAACCTGGGTAATGGAATGAACAGAACCATTATTGCCTTCCTCAAAACCTTACTTCACCTAAAATCATCCTAATCTCAACCCCGGCACCGGCCTCGAGGCGCATTGGGCCGGCCCACGAACAGGCCACAAACGGCCCGGTTTAGATGAGCCAACAACCGCCAATCGTGGCACCCCTCGAAGGAGTTACGGAACACCCCTCGTATGAATAGGGGCCTCGAGTGGCCAGCTACCCTCAAAAAGGGACTCCTGACACCCGTACGGGAGCAGTAAATGCCCTCAACCAATCTCTGCCTAACTTCATGGCTACAGCTACGGTCACAGTGAGCTGAGCCCCGATCCCATCAGCTTTCACCGCCCATACCCTGTAAATCAGGGCACTCAGTAGCACTGTGGCGCCATGCCAAGCACTGTGCCACGAACGGTGCCCTCTCGAAGCACAACGGTCAACGCTCGACCCGCGTTACCCGCGGCTCGGTCCCATCGACCTGGGGTTCGACCCCTCGAAATGGTCATTAACCACCCGGGAAGCGACAGCAACAGGGGAATGTATGACGCTCATAGTAATCCGTCCATCACAGCCTCAATGCTGCACCAGCCCACATCAGAAAAAGGACAAGCAGGCCATCATCGCCCACGTCGCTACAAGCTCAAACCGGTCCAAAGCATGTCTCTACAGTCTCGACGACGTGATCTATGCCCACGCCTCGACGTCACCTCTACGTATGCCCTTAGCACAGTTGTACTCCTGAGCCTCCCTTTCGCCTATAAAAGGGGATGCCAGGGCTTAGTGTAGGGCGACGAGTTCAGAGCACACCACACGGGCTCACAACATCACGCATTCTCACATCCCCAGATGCTCAAGTCCTTACAACCCGCTTGTATTCACCCCTGTACAAGCACTTCGGTGCAAGATAATACAAGATCACCCCCTCTGCTAGACGTAGGGTCTTCTTTGCCCGAACCAGGATAAATCTCTTATGTCTCTTCTTGCATCACCATCCGAATTAGGGAACACGCGGCGTAAATTTACTAGTTGGTGTTAGTCCCCCGGGTTTGAAACACCGACACGACCTCATCAACACCCATGTAAACCATTGAGTGCACAAAGTAAGAATTCTATTTTTTCACTAGATGTATATTTATTAATGCACATTAAGTTATCCGCAAGCGCACAGATAAAACACCGAAGTAGCACTTTACCAGGATGACCCTAGTTTCAATATTGAACCCAAGGGAACGGCAATAGTGATCCCGATCTTGGCTTAATCCTTGAGCACAAACTAGGAGGAGATTCTAGAAGGGTTGAGAGGGAAATCTAGGGCTGGTTCTACTTTTAGGGAGGTTGCTCTTACGGTTCAACTAGGGAATTACTATGGAGGAAGCAAATAGAGTACGAACCAACCACGTAACTATGTCTTGCTCGGCCTATAGACGGGAGGTGGACTATAAAAGACTCAACAAGGCTATACAGTCACCCTTGCGATCTAACACCGTTTCTAGAATATAGGATACATTACACAAGCAATCGAGCTCAAACACCACGCCTACGCTACAACGACTCCTCTAATCCTAGAGATACCAGGATCAAAGTACTCAAAAAGAGTTGTGAACTAGAAGAACAATAAGAACAATGAACTCACAGATAAATAGAAGTTGATGACTGAAGAATTCTCTGATCCAAGCCTGAAGAACTTGAATCCGCAGGTACAAGTTGATGAAGGAGCACCGGCAGGCCCAGGGCTTCCTCCAGATCTTCCATCTCTCTCTCTATCTTCTAGATCTAGTTGAAGACTAGATCAAACCCTAACTAGAGGGGTACTAGCCTTCTTCTAGATTGCTAGGCTCTAGGGTTTCTAGCTGATGAACTAGAAGCTGATGCTCTAAATGAAAACCCTATTCTAAATTGGAATGCCTCGAGGGGGGTCTGCCCATGCTTATATAGCCCCATGGGATGAACCGCAGCCCTTGGATCAAAGTGATTTTAAACAAGGGTCAAGATGCGTCGAGAAGGTCGGTGGGAGAGCGTCCATCGAAGGAGAGGCCACTGCCTGGTGAGCCTAGGCTAGCCGGCCTGACATGTGGGGCCGGCCGGCCCCACTTGGCAGCCTTCAAGCTCCGGCTTCGTTCCCGTGTCTTCTTGTGTCCTCTAGAACCTTCCCGTCAATTCTTGTGGAAATCCAACGTGATTTGGTCCGATTCCTTGGCTTATCCTTATCCTCGGTTGTTTCTGGTCCAGTCCCCAAAAAATCACAATTTACCAAAGCTGTGGAAATAGTTAGATTGGTCCCTAGAGCTCTTGTTTGGTGATGGTTCTGGTGTCTTCTAGAGTGTTCCATAGCGTATCCCAAGGGGGCTCTCTCATCGGGACTCCTATCATAGCGAATGATATGTCCCTTTTGATCGTCTCGACGAGCTTTACGCAATGGTGTGCTCTATTTCGTCATCTAAGGTACTTTTAGGTAGAAAATATTGATTATTATGCAAAACAATGGAGAACACCAAGACTCGTGGAACTTGTGAGAATTAAAACCTACAACTATGCTTTATAATTCATTTTCCATCTTTTCATGCATTAGTTGATTGGTTATTATTGACATTAACAGGTGTCAACAGTAGGGTATCTCATACTCAAACCAGCACACATCTGAAAGATAGCCCCCCAATTATAGGGCGCATAGATGGCGATGTCATCGAAGCAGACTTTCACTGGCCATGGTAGTCTGGCCTCATGTGGAGTAGTTGGATTGTGACCTCATCGAGATGATAGAGCCGAGCTAGGTGGAGGACCTAGTCCAAGCCCTAGACCCGATGACTAGGCAACACCAGTAATGACCACGCTTGTAGTTCTTAGCACGGTGACCTAGATCCCTACAGTGAGGGCACCTCGATGGGAAGTGACACATCACTGCTAGCCAAGCAGTTGAAATAACGCCAAACCAAGTCCACTAGTACCGGGAGAGAAGCTCTAACACTGAAGTTGTGTGCCAACGACGCCTGCTTGCAACCACCTCGGAAAACATCCGTGTTCGCTGGCAAAGCCATCCTCGACCAGTGCACCAACAAGGAATCGATGTGATGCAGCGAGCTCGACTTCACCACATCCGTGGTGGCCGGGCATCGAACCCAGTTATTTACTCACCTTGTTATTTTTTTGAAAGGAAATTTACTCGGCTTTTAAGAAAGCCAATTAATAGAGTCATTACAACTGGGTAGACCAGTTGAGATAACGCACATAGACAGCCGCTAGAAAGAACCTAGAATGGCAAACAGGTTTACGACCCTGTAGCCTGGCAAACCACAAAACACACAACTGAAAGTGCAAAACCAGTAGCTAGAAAACAACTTATTACAGAACAAAAATTTCTGATTGAGGACCATCATATTGTTCTTTCTTCAACACCCAATCAAATAAGGACTGCACAGACATCTTCATCTTGCTCATGTCTCCATCTTTTTGAAGCTCGGCCCATACTACTATAGATTGACACATCACTGACGAACCCTTCTGGAAGCTAAATAAGCAGTGGTGGTGTAACTGTGCGGTCTGTTCGATTTGCAGTAGGCAGTGAAAAGAAATGAATTGACTGAGGAAATCTTTTGCACAGACGGATAAACAATCAAAGCTGTTGTGTTGGTTGTGTTTCATACGACCGGCAGCTCCAAAGCCGAGCTGGCTGGGGTAGGTGTTATCATCGCCGGCCTAAAAACTACTCCAGACTGTCTGCAATCGGTGGTAAAAAAATCAATAGCTGAGCCGATTGTGGTGACACGAGTGTGGCCGCTACCCTGTGAAAAATGAGAACACAGGAATGCATGACCGTATGTGGTAGGCATTATTCTTAGCGGCCCTACAACACCATCTAGTGGATTGTCTGTAAATTAGAATCGACTATTTTTTATGTATCTCTATGTCATGACATGTTCAAATTGACCAATATTGTTTGATTGTCTATGGGCATGTTAATTTTGCCTATGATGGATGTTGGAAAGTTTGTAGCTAAACTAGTGTGCCATCTTTGTTGTGTTTGCAAATTTATTTATCTACATCATCATCAGTAAGTAGTGGTTATGTTACAGCTCCAGTTGTGGTTTCATATGGTTATTCAATGTTACTCTTACACCTCCTCCTCTAACATAGGTAGTATGACTGCGTGACAGTGAATATTTACATTGATTTGTACATGGAGAATGTGTACTCAAAAATTCTATACACCAAAATAACATGTCAAAAGCATTAGTACAACACACTAGTACACGATGTATGTGTTATAAATACACATATTAATCCCATCCTTTTGTATTCCTTCTTATCACCTCTATTACAATAGGGATAGACTCACAAATTTTCAAATTTGTGATAGACTTACTAGATCCATCAGTCATTATCACAGTATCATCCGCATACTAGATATGTGATATACCATTCTCTAAGACTGAGCCAAGAACTCCAACTATTAGACCTTTTTAATTGCTTTGTCTAGCAAATTGGCCAGTGTATCAGCTACCAAGTTTCATACAATTAGGGATAATGGATCCCCCTGTCTTAAACCCCTACAAGTTCTAAAGTGACAACCCCTTATCCCATTGACGTTAATGCAAACCTGACCCCCTCTCATAGTTTGCATTACCTAGTTAATCCATTTTTGAGGGAAACCTTTTCCCTGTAGTACTCTTCTTACAGTAAATCCCACCTTATGCTATCATAAGCCTTCTCCAAGTCTACCTTACCTTTGTCCTTGTCCCTTCTCAAAGAGTGGAGCACCTCATGAAGAATAATGACTCCCTCTAAAATATTTCTTCCTTTTATGAAACCTGTTTGATTTGCTCTACTCACCTCTCTTGCAACTAAGGTCAACCTTTCAGTCAAAACTTTGGTAAACCCCTTATAGTCCATATTTAGCAAACAAATGGGTCTATATTGTTTTATAGTGTTAGCATCCTAAACCTTTGGAACTAGAGTTATAACGCCATAATTCAATCTTATAATGTCTAGGTCCCCTCTGTAAAAATCCTAGAACATACCAAGATATTTCCATTTTATCCTATCCGAGAATTTCTAAAAGAAGGAAGATCCAAAGCCATTGGGACTAGGTGCAACATCTTGCTTCATGTCAAACATTGCATGTTTAACTTCTTGCTCACAGAACAACTTTGTTAGCTCTTCTTTCTGCTGCTCTGAAACTTTGACAGTGTCCCAAAACACCTGGGACAAAATTATCTGCCTGTGGTTCATAGGGCTAAATAGCCGCTTATTGGAATTAAACCACATGAGCCATGATCTCATCTTGAGATGTAAACCTTTCTTAGTCTCCAACCGCACTATAGTCCCTTTCCTCCTCCTTCCATTAACAGATTGATGAAAAAAACCTTGATTAGCATCCTTAGCCAACAACCAGTTCTTCCCCATCCTTTGTCTCCAATACACCTTGATTAGGAGTTGGGTTGTCCTTCATGGTTGTCTTCACCATCACCGTGATCAAGGTGTCAAATCTCTTGGGCAAACATCTCAAGAACTTTGTGGAGAATTGACTATCCTTGATCTCCTCACCAAGTGCCTTAAGGTCATTG
Organism: Themeda triandra; assembly: GCA_018135685.1. Classification (NCBI taxonomy): domain Eukaryota; kingdom Viridiplantae; phylum Streptophyta; class Magnoliopsida; order Poales; family Poaceae; genus Themeda; species Themeda triandra. The sequence continues at coordinate 10,370 of JAENPR010001586.1, read as the reverse complement.
ATAATCACTTGCAACCTATGGAACATCTCCGGCACACTCTCATCATCCTTCATCTTGAAGCTTGAGAACTTCTCTTGCAAGACATATGCTCTTGCACTCTTCACACTTGCCATGCCCTCAAATGACTCCTTGAGCTCCCAGGCCTCATGTGCCATCTCAAGATTCTTGATAATCTCGAAGGTCTTGTCATCAAGAGCTTCATGGAGAGCGGCAATTGCAAGATCATTGCATTGAAGCTTCCTTTCTTCCGCCGGTGTGGGGTTGTTGGCATTGGCAACCTCCACCTTCACTTCGGTAGCCTTCCACACCTCTCTATTGATTGACTTGAGGTGACCCATCATCTTGACCTTCCAATAGGCATAATTGGTGTCATCGAAAGGTGGTGCCCTCTTGGTGTTGTTGATATGCAATTGAGCCATTTTTCACTGTAGGAGGTTAATCCAATTGCAAACAAACAGTGCCTTGCTCTGATACCACGTGAAAGGTCCTAATGGCTAGAGGAGGGTGAATAGCCAACTAAACATTCTTGCAAATAACACTAGACAAATGCGTTAGATAACAAGATGGCGCTAAAGCAAAGCTAGAGCTTCGATTAAGCTACGCAAGCCACCTAGCAAAGCAATTCTAGTGTAGGCTTAGACTAGCACCGAATCAACAACACAAGCAACTCTAGCAATAAGATTAACTAGACAAAGATAACAAGAAGATACTAAGCACATCACTATTCTAGCAAGAGATATGAACAACAAGACTAGAGCTACACAAGCAAGCACAAGTATGAACAAGTAATGCTAGGAGATGGGATTAGATAGTTATACCACCGAGTAGAGTAGAGAGCCAATCACCACAACAATAAGAGAGAGAGACCTGCCAAATCAAGATTGACACAATGATTTTTACCGAGGTTCACTTGCTTCCCGGGAAGCTAGTCCTCGTTGTGGCGATACACTTGCTTGGCAAGGTGCTTGCTCAACCGCAGCCGGGAGTAGCACTCAAGACACAAGACAAGGATCCTCCATGCCACGATTCCACTAGAGTAACCAATTCATGAGACTCCCACGGGGAAGGCTCAAGAACCCCTCACAAGATCACCAGTGTGGCCTCGAACAATCTCCACCTCGAGCTCAACACCACCACTACTCCAAATCGTCTAGGGTGATGAGAATCACCCAAGAGTAACAAGAACTCCGCAGCGAACTCGAAGAACAAGTGCCTCTAGATGCAACTCTCAATGCTCACACTTGCTTCTCACTCAATCTCACTCTAGATTGCTCAATCAAGTCAAGAGATGAGTGGGGGAGGAACTCTCTAGCTCAAAGGATGCTTAGGGATGAAAGAATGGGCAAGAGTTATCCCCAAACACAGCCACACTTCTATTTATAGCCCCCACAAAAACTGAACCATTTTCTGCCTCGGGGACATCTTCATAAGGCGCCGGACACGCCTGTTACTCGTCCGTCGGATGCGTCTGGTACGCACTGCCACCGCGGTCCTCAGTTGACCGTTGCTTCCACTTTGAATCTGGAGCCGCCACATCAGCGTCCGGCCGAGCGTCCGTCCGGCGTCCGGCGCCGTGTCCGGAGCTCCTCCATGCCGCGGTGTTCTCTGTGCCGTGTCCGAAGCTTCACCGGACGCACGCCTTTGCGGCCGCCGCTCAGTAGCCAGCCTGGTCAGATGATGATGTCACCTCAAGCCGTCGGACGCCCCCGTGCTGATGTCGGGCGTCCGACGCCTGCGTCCGCCCGAACATGCCGGACGCGTCCGGCCCGCATCCGTCACGCGTCCAGCTAGGCTTCTTCGGCCGACTCCATTGCAGTGCTCTCTGTGGTGCGTCCGGGGGCTAGACCAGCGTCCGGCGCCTCCGCGACAGACACGTCCAGCGCTCTACAGAAAAGCACACTTCGTTGTTTCGTCGCGCCGTCTTCGATCCAACTCAAACCACTTGCCTTAGGTGCCAACCACAACTTGTAGATCACTCTTGAGCACAAGTGTTAGCCTCTTATCAAGATGAACAAGGGCAAGTGTTAGCTCTCTAGTTAGCCTCTCATGTGCATCATGCAAAGTCACTCCTAGAGGCACTTGGACCGCGAATTAACCGTTAGTTCCCCTCTTGATAGTCGGTTATCAATCCTAAATGTGATCACACTGTCTATAGTATCTCAATCACCGAAAGGAAAAACCCTATCTCATGATACCTTTGCCTTGAGCCCTTAGTGCTTGATCATCTCCATGTCCAAGTCCACACCAAGTCCCTAGCCTTCATCCTCATGTTGCTATGCATCTAATCCATACTTAGAGCAACTCATTAGCAACCATGATTGTCATCAATTATCAAAACCAAATAAGAGCTTTCATGCTTCCACCCCTGCCACCACACCCTCCAAGGATTCCTCCTCGTGGATGACATTGTATGGTTGTACGTGGGCCCAGATGTGTTGGAGGATGCCATCATAAGTTGAAAGGGAGGTCATCGTACCCGATGATCCTATGCTTGCGTGTTCATTGCCACTTAGTCCCTATTCCACTAGTTGGTCCTCAGATGGAGGGTGGCAGTGGAGCAGCATACCTACAAGGAGTGGTGGAGGGCACAATAGCCATGGTAAAAACAATGAGTATGCAAGATGTTCAGTGGGGCCACAAATCAAAATTCGGTTGGCATCTTTTTTTGCTAATGTCTAGTCTTATCCTTGAGCGTGCTAAGTGTTTGTTGTGGTGGTGTTGTTATTGGTATTTTAATCTCTCTCTCTGTCTCCCATTATACTCCTAATCATGTAACTGTGGCTCCCGCCACCAAACTTGGGCTTCGTCCCTTCTACTCACCATCTATGGTAAATTGATCAGGCGGGGACTTTTTGTCCCCCTGTTGTTTTCTCTAAAAAAAAGTTGTGGATTGTAATCCGAACTCTTTGAGGATATTTTCTTTTGAATTATGCTCTGGTGGTCTCTTTTAGAGAGTTGCACACATCTCGAAGCACCTTGGTAATTAATTAAAATTAATTTTGTTTGGATCTAGACTAGGTTGATCCTTTCACATCCAACCCAAGCCTAGCCACAACCCACTCAGATCCATAACATTAGTTTAGACTAGACTTTGATGATATTTCTTCGATCTACTCGGACTCGTTTGCATCACTGACAGGCGAGGGGCGATGGTGGTGCCGCACGGAAGGCTTAGCAGTGGCGACACACCAAGGGGCGGAGGCATCCGGTCGTGTGAACAAGGAGAAGTCAGCGGCGGCATCTTCCATACATGCTTACCAGTTACCACCGCACCGGCCACCGGGTCCCAACAACCGAGCATGCTCGCCAGCCGACCCGGTCGCAATAAACTCACACGTCCAAGCTGACGATTAGCCTACTGACCAACCACTAAAACATAAATGAAGTTGCAAGACACCCCCAACGGCCTCAAAGGCGGGCTCTCATTTTAGCCCACCACGGTTAATCACACAATTTACCAAGGCAGACATTTTTTATTTACCGTGACTGGCTCTTCTGCTCACCACGGTAAATCGTTTTACCATGATGGGCATCTTAAGACGTCCGCCTTGAAAAATAGCCTATTTTTTGAGACAGGGGTCTTAAGAAGACCGCCATGGTAAACTGATTTACCGAGGCAGGCATCCTATAAGTCTGCCTCCTAAAATTTCTGCGTAGTTCGGAGCCCAGGCACAACCCATACTGGGCTGATATACAAAAGCAAACTTAGGGTTCGTTTCATTCTCTCCCCACTCCCTCACAGCAGTCGGCGCATAGCCACTCCACCTCCCTCTCTCACATCTCTCATGACCGCTCCCTCCCCCTCTCTCCCCAACGAGCACCCCTCCCCTTCCCTCCCTGCCTGGCTGCAGCGGCATGGCGCCTCCCCTCTTCCCCTCTCACCGCACGGCCTTATGGTGCCCTCCTTCCCCCACAGATCTGGCGGCGGCGCCCTCCTCCTGCACAAATCCAGCAGCGGCACCTCCTCCTCCGCGGCTTCGACGACGGCGCTGTCCTCCCCATGGACCTGACAACTACACCCTCCTCCTCCACTTATCTCACGGCGGCGCCCTACTCCTCCATGGATCTGGCGGCTACGCCTCATCCACGTCAGATCTAGTGGCGACGCCTTGCTCCACGAATCTCGCGGAGGCGACCTCCTCCTCCATGGATCCAGCTGTGGTGCCCTCCTCCACGGCTCCGACAACGGTGCAATCCTCCTCCATGCATCCGGCGGCAGCGCACGGCTTCTCGAGCGGTCCATCTAGATCTAGAGTTTGGAGTAGGCTCGCCGGCGGGGTTGGAAATAGGCTTCGGGCTTCTTTTTTTTTTTCTGATCCATTTACCACAGAGGGCAAAAAATTCACCCTCCACCGTTCTCTGTGATTAACAATGACCTTACATTCCTGGCGGGTGTCTTTGCCCGGGGCGGTAAACGTAAAATGACCGCCGCCAAAAAGAATTTTGTAGTAGTGTACATCAACCACCCAGCTCATCGGCATACTGGCCATACACTATAGGCTCATATGCTCCAACTAGAGGCGCGCCAACCTTAATCACATTACACATGCCATTCGTGTTGTGTTTCATCGAGCATCCTGAGAAGACCGGTGTGGTGTGGATGACTGCTGTGGCCATGCAAGTCAAAATAAAAACGTGTGTCCTATCGGAGGATGAGATCCAAAATAATTAGTGGGCATGGGCTGGGCTGGGCTTGGTCTAGGTCGAGTAGAATGATACCTAGCTCAAAATTAATTAAACTAATTACTTTGATGGAATCTCCAGATCTGTCGTCTCAGTCTTGAAGGTGCTTATAGAGGTAGGATTTGCATGTGTGTGCTCATAGAGGTGAGTGTGTATTGGGCGTTTGCAATGTACTGTGTAATAAAACTTGGTTGCTTTAAGATTCGTGTAGTTTTTATGAAAAGGATCACCAGAGCAAAATTCATTTTTTCGTGCAGCCTTATTTTGTAAATCGATTTTTAAATGTGGTGGCGGCAATTGTAAGCCATACTCATTATTTTTGCATGTAGAAATAAATTTCAAAATCAACAGAAGCAACATCTCAAAATTATTCAACATACATGGCTACTTTGTACCAGTATATATGTAATCAAGGTTATTCATTCCAATTTAGTAAAGAATTGATTCATAGCAATTTGCAATATATTGTAGAGTCTACGTCATCCAAAGGGGGCCTGGGGGCGTGATGGTCGCCACGGCCACGTCACACTCTACAATAAGTCGTTGCCATCCAACTGATCCAGCTAACTCGATGTTTGGCCAATGACAATTCCATCACTGCTAACTCGATGATTACAGGGGTGGAACCTTTCTGATAACATCACATAGCTACTTGACCACATATGCAAAATCACATGAGCACAATCACAACATCAGCGCAAACCAGCAGAGCACAGAAGTGGATCTTACCGAATGAAAACGTGGATCATCGTCATTGTCATCTTCTTCATCATTGTCGGTGTGGTCGACATTCAGCGCACTGCCAGAAGATGTGGATCCACGGCCAGCATGGATGGGCACCCTTCCCCTGAGGCCACCACCATCGTTTCCACCAAGTGGAAGACTCCTCCTCACGGATTGTGATGGCAGCCCGCCGGATCCAGCTCCAGATCGGCTACGAGCTCCGCTTGGCCGTGGAGGATTGAATTGGCTGCGGCTGCCGCCAGGGCGAAGCGGAGGAAGGCCATGGACGTCACGAGTTCCATCTGCTTGCAGCTGCTCCTGGTTGGGGAAGATGTCGAGGTGGGGGAAGGAATCAACCTGGGAATTCAAATCCAGGTGCTCCATGTGCATGTGGCGAGTGGACTGGCTGCTGGAGGCAAAGGGAGAAGGCGGGGGCTGCGAAGAGAGGCCGAACTCGTCGGCGGCGACGTAAGCAGAATCTGATGCGGCGTAGGACGAAGCCGATGCTTGACTGAAGAAATCACGATAGTGGTTGACGGCCATGGCGGAAGCGCCGTTGGGAGGAGGCTGAGCGGCGGCGCTGATGTTGGGAGGAACGGAGGCGCCGGGGGCGAGCGGGCGCGAGAGGCGGCCGTCCATGGCAAATCCACCGTGGGGAGGAGTGGGAGCGGTGGTACCGGTGTGGGGAGGAGCGGCGGCGGCGGCGCCGGCCGGCGGGCGCGTGGATCGGCGGCGGGGAGGACCGCCATCCATGGCTGGCGAGCGGCGGATGCGCTGCGCTGCGCTACATGAGATGAGCTGCGCGCTACGCGAGAGCGGCGAGCGGCGAGCGTCTCGGACGGCGTTTTTCTTTCTTTTTTTTTTTTACTGTGCTGCGCTGGTGGATCGGGGGGTATGGGGTGGAAATTTGGACAGCTAGTCCCAATTAGCAACTCTTGAGGGGCTAATGGACTAGGGACTATTAGTCCCTCTTTTAGTCCCTATGTTTGGCAATCTAGGGACTAATTGGGACTAAAAATTAGTCCCTAGTCCCTAGTTCCATGGAACCAAACAGGGCCTAAGTCCAATCAACCAACCAAGCCTAGCTCAGCGCGACCAATACGAACAAGGAAAAAGAAACGGAATGGACAAAGGGATTCCTGGGATGAAACCGACTGCAGAAACTGCGCTGGCCGCGTGAACCACCACCGGACACTTGTCCAGCTGACGTGTGGTGTGCGTCCGATACTCGGATGGGAATCACAACAGGGCGGCGGCGGCTTTTAATTCCTTTCTCTCTTTAAACCATTCATGATTTTATAACACAAGTTGTAATATCTGGATGATGTATTTATATAGCCTGCACATGGTCGTTTGTGCGCAGGCCACACTAGTCAAGATTTTAGACCTAAAAATGCACTTTCAAACCTAATGGACCAAAGTGGCACACCTTCACAATGGATTATTCATGCATTTTGCTATAGATAAAATAAAAGATGAAACTTACAAGGTTACAAGAAAGTTTGCCAAACAACATTTTTCGCGATCATACTGCAGAGATGTGCATTTCATTAAGAAGAAGTAGAGTCCGAGACATTACAAAGACTGCAAAAGTAATCCTAAGATTACCACAACAATCCCAAAGACACAGAGCTGCAAAAGAAAAAGCAAGAGCAGAACGGCTTATAGACCCCCATGGCCTCAAAACCCTTGATGGACCGACCGAAACCTGTGACAAAGAACTAAAACAGAGAGGTATTACACATGTTGTTGTAGGATAGTTGGGATGGATATGTATTATTGCTAGTTTATATGAAATCACAACAGCTGATGATTTGTGGTGGAAGTCGATCTGGCACCTAGATATGCAGGATTCAAACCAGGAAACCTCTCTTCATCTGGGCCACCTTCTTCCGGAACCGTATCTCCCTCGACATAAGTACCTCATGAGCTTCATAGCCCCAGTCTCCAGGACTTATGAACTCCTTGGGGGGCATTGGAGGGCCTGCATGCATGCATTGCATTTGCATATGCCGGAGATGACAAGTTATTTTTGAGCCTACACTCAAAATATTTATTTTGCAAGCGGCGTAGAGATCAGATTTGTAGTATTTACCAGTAGGGCATGGAACGACCGGTGGTGGTGGAGGATATGCTGAACCTCCAGAGTAAGAAGTTTTTTCCTCAAGCGAGAGTGAGGCTAGCTTGGGGAAGATACTATTCTCTGAAGATGGCTCAGAGTAGTCACAAAGCAAACAAATAAAATTATAAGGATATGCAATAATATATACTCCCTCTATGATGAAACCATAAGATGTTTTAGCTTTTATCTAAATGCATTGCTTGAACTATGTATCTAGACATGATTTATACCTAGTTGAGTGCATAGCAAAAGCCAAAACATCTCATAATTTGGAAATTTACAACGAAAGGAGTGTATGGTTGTTGGTGTTTACCTTTGCTTTTGGGGCTAGTCGGCTCCCACAGTTTCAGTTTCTCATACGCGAGCCCCATGATCTCAGCGGTCTTGAGATTATCCTCCATGATACCTATGGTCTCAGCGATCTTCTTGTAAGATCCTTCATGGAGTGAAGCAAGCTCTGATCCAGGCTTGTCAAGCGCTAGCTTTGCCAGAGCAGTTGCCCTAAGGATATATAATCACAATCACAACCAGACCGATATAGGACTAAAAATTATGCCACCTTGCTCAGTCAGGAAGCAGCCATGAATAGTGATGTACTACTAATACTAGAAAATGGTGCACCATATATAGCATATAACAGAGTAAGTAAAGGATTCAGAGATGATTACATTTCAGGCCATTCCTTCACATTATGGAACAGGGCCGTCTTGGTCAAGTGCAGAGCATGCCTCAGGGCATGTACTGCGAACAGCCACTCCGGTGCCTTTGAAATATGGAAAGGAAATCATCCACAAATTAGAGTAGTAAACAAGCATATATACCAATAATAATTAATAAACAGTAAGCTAGTTGGGGGCACCTCATAATCCGTTAATGCCTTGTCAATGAGCAGTTGCTTATTATCCTCCTCCACCTTGAGCATGGCCAAGAACGAGTATGCGTCAGCTTTCCTGAAAGAATGATGCATAGATGTAACTGAGCATGTGCCACACGACTGGACACAACGACAGTGTAGGATTTTCTGAATCAATTTTCTAAGAACCAAATGAATTGAAAAAAAACAACCCAACAGGAGGAGATTTAATCACAGTACGTGTTAGTGCAGAGGACAGTATTCTCCGCAGCGCGGCTGAATGGCAGGAGGAGTTTGTCAACAATGTCAACCGTCTCCCTGCACATTGCTTGCATTATGTGACCCTCTAATGGCGCGCGGTAGAACATGATATACTTGACTTGCTCAGCCTCAGGGTCGTCATCTTGTCCTTCCTTGATAGCGGAGATGACAAAAGGCTTCATCTCCTCAGTGTGCATCTTGGGCAGCTTGTTTCCCAAAACAAACATCTCTGTTTCTGCAGAAGCTCAACAGCTCATCATCAGAACATACATATAGATGAATCAGGGTTCCAGGCAAATTAACTAACTAAAGGTCTGTTACTTAATTGATGATTCGGGCCAAAATGTACTAGCTGACCCCTTCAAAAAAGAAATGTACTAGCTGACAAGAAAGCTCCACTTGATAGTACGGTAATTGGCACGCGTTGTCACCAACTAACAAACAATGCAAGCAACAGAATATGCAATCATCTCAACACTTTGCTCCACGTGCATGCGGTGCGGGTCGGACAAGTCAGAGGAATCCGATCCCATGCATCTGTTATTCCAGAATGGCAAACAATGCAAGGAGCAGGACAGAGCACCTCTAATCATATATCTGAATCAATCAATCAATTATTATACACACACACGCAGTGATACTATTCACCAGTTGTACTGGAGAAACAGGGAGGGAAGCCTCTGTAATCTCTGTTTCAACTAAAATCACGCCGGTTTCTGTTTCAACTTTCAGGGGCAAAGTTTACTCGATCGGAGCAAAAATAAAGCTTTCTTGGTCGCAAAGTTGCACTCCTAGTGGTTGCAACTAAAATCCAAGCGAGCGAGCCGACCGGGCATCATCCATGAGCTGAGAATTGTGGACCAAGTCCAAGCAACAAACATCAAACAAATCAGCAAACCAAACACCTGAATTCGATCGAATTCAACAACGAATCCGTCTGGATCGCTGCTTGTCAAGCAAAGCAAGCAAAACACACCCCGGATTGCGCGCAATTAGTAACTAGATCAAGCTCATCCAAACATGCTGTAAGTAGATCAAGCTCATCCAAACACACCTCAGGGAAGGGAGGAAGGAGTATCGCGCGCGTACCAGGGTGGCGCTTGACGTCGTACGCTATGCGGATGGTGGCGACCAACCCCTCCTGCCCCAAGGCTGCCGCCGCCGCCGCCACCGCCGCCGCCCCCTCAGACACCGCCATGGCCACACCAAGTTCTTGGTCCAGACAAGGCGAGTAACCCCACCAGGCCGCCGCCTCCTCCTCCTCCTCCTCCTCCTCCTCCTCTTCTTAAAAAAATACAATCTAGTACAAGTCAGTCTCTATCAGCAGTGGGTCCAAACTGTAAGAGCCACTGAATCCCGAACATCTGCCGTTTAGCTACTGGCCAAGCTGCAAGTGGATTTGATTTGATGTAGGCATAATCCATATAGTATATAGCGGTAGGTGGACGTGGACAATATGGACAACAGTACACGGAATCACTTGGCTGCACAACATTCAGAATATGAGAATTCAGATGCACTCCGAACCTCAATTTTGTCTCGAACATCTTCCACTAAAACGTAATTCAAATCAACTAGCATTCAGATATTCAAATGCACTTTCGTCAACCTTTTATCTCCAATCTTCTGCCATTCACCCAACGCCCACACTCTGATGCTCCCAACAAGCTAACTAGCAGGATGACAGGCGTGCTCTGCTGCGCCCGCAACAGCGGGAGGCGTCAGTGC